>JAEANM010004663.1:0-20511 GCA_017656035.1 Myanophis thanlyinensis
TTACCTGCGGTTGCGTAAGCATTTCACTGCATATCGTACCCATGTATGATTGTGTATGTGACCAATAAAATTTGGAACTGAGATTGAAATTGAATTTAGGGTAAATATTATATTCTGCCTTTTTAAAATACTCCTCAAAATATTTCATTCTTATAAGAGGGGGGTGGGTGCTAACTTTCTACACTGTGTATAGCAGACTTGTAGTCTATTTGAAACACTTATTTCTCTTTGGATTTTGTCTTCAAGGCTCCTGATCTTCCAATGGTATATAGCTCTGTGTTTATTCCCTTTATCAATAATGAAAGTTGTCATTTTAATATATCACATTAAAAACAATTATTTCTTTTGCATTCCTTTTCAAAATAAAAACCTCACTGATTTTATTCTTGTAAGTTTGTTTTGGAAGGGTTGAAACCTATAATCATGCCTTCACACTATAAGGCCAGGAAATGACTGGATAGGACTTGATTTTAAAAAAAAATCATATCATTTAGTCACCAGAAAGGCAGCCCTGGATATGATTGCCCTCTCATCTTGCTTACACATATACACAGAGAGAAAGATTTGGAGGGTGGATGCCATGTAAAATATCCCCTAAAGATAGGTGCTGGCAGCAGGAACTACCAAGTTGCTGCCCTCAAAACAAGAGGTAGAAGCTAGGGTGCAACAACTAAGACAGCCTTAGGACATGAGCCTTGTCCCTTATTCTAAAGACTCAGTTGGTGCTGAGATTTTACATCTTTCTCCTAATATCTGAAAACTTCCACTAACTAGTTATCATTTGAATCAAGATTTAACACTGGCTGAAGATTCTTGGCTAAAAATACTGTCTAACATTTTGTTTTGGGAACAAGCCCGCACAAATGATTCTCACTGTAGCAACTCTTAATAAAACAGGGGAAGGACATATAGTTAGTTGTCCATTCTTTTAAGCTAGATTTCCAGACAAAACACAAATTTGATTCTCTCAAAATACACTTCTAAGTGAATGATTACACATTGTCCGTAAAACAATACTCATGAGGGTTTATTTCTGTTAAAGCTTCAAAACTCTGTCCTGCAATTTTATTTCAGAGAGAGAGAGAGAGAGAGAAGCTGAACTAAAAGCAATACATTAACGTATAATTGATTTAAATAGAACAGGATAATTCAGCAGCATAGCAATTCTAGTCATTCATTTGCCATGAAACTACAACTTGGTTTTGCCCACCTATTGATATATTTTACCTGAGGGCTTTGCTGTTCCCAAATATCTGCCAGCCATTGGCACTATACAATACTAATAAATAAACAATCACCATCATACTGAGCATACCGTATTTTTCACTTCCAAAACCACAGATTTCAGTTGGAAAGATTTGTTCAATCATATCAATTTTTCATTTAGACTTCAAACCTCACCCCAGCATGAATTAACCTACACATGAAACTTCTCAAACCTGTTTCCTTCTTAATGCCTTGGATAACCAGTCCCCAAACCACAGGGCTTTAAAATACTACAATTATATAGTATACTTTTAAAAATATGGTTACATTCACTATTAAGTTCAAGGGGTGTTATTCGATCCCAGTATCAAATGAATACTTGTTCTGCCAAGTACAGTGTGCAGTGAAAGAAATCATTCTACCTAAGGTTTAAAGTGCGGTACAATTACAGTTTATTTTCTAAAGAGCTGTTAGGCTAATGTGTTTCTGATTAGAAACAAAATAGTTCTAATTATATGAATAATACTTATTAATATTGCACTGTGCGATTTTTGTCTGAACTACAGGTTTGGGGGAGCCTAACTGATAGTGAAGATACTCCTCAAAGCTCCACATGTAAACCAAGATTAAGGCCAGCCTTCTTTAAAATAGAAAGGTCAATTAGTTTCCAATGAGTGTGCATTTCTTTGCTCAGTATAGCATTTCCAAACATCTGGAAACATAAAACATGTTGTTCTTTGCATGTTGAACTCATATGAACAGGGCTTAAATATCCAACTTATATCAAAATATGAAGGCAGGTAGGGTAAGAATAGTTATTCATCGACAAAACTAACTGTAGATTGACTGCCTTAAAATAGACAAACGTAGTGCTGAAAGCAAAAATGCCCAGCCCTGTTAATAGGCAAGGATTTTTTTTTAACCACAGGTGATTTTAACTGGAGTAAAAAGCACAGAGAGGATGAAGTTGTTTCTGTTCGTGAATTTTTTTTAAAGCTTGACAAAAATGTCGTGGAAAATTTGTTCATCAGTTATAAGAATGAATGAATGAATGAATTAGCAGACGACAGGATTGTAGGTATAAAATATTATACATACCAAAAAAAATACAAGGAACCCAATAAAATGTTGATAAAACAATGAAAAAGCACAGCAATTACTGTATTTTTCAGAGTACAAGACACAGCAGAATATAAGTTTTTAAGGTTTTAAATACTGTGGGAAAATAGTACAAAGTTGTTTCAACGAGGCATTAAAATCAGCAATGTAAATGGGTGTGGAGTTTGCTCCTTGTTTATATATAGTAGCCTGTGAATTGTGTCTATGATATTGTGAATTCCTTGTCAAAATCCTTCTAAGAATAAATGCAGGCAATGAAGAATGTTTCTTTTCAAAGAAGCTTCAGCACTGTATATTGTAAGCTAACTTTTAAAAAAATGTGAGATTATACTTAATTTTATATAAAACTGTATTTAGTGTTTCAAGAGAAAAAAATCCATGCTTTATTATTGCTTAAAACTGATTAGATGTAAAGTCAAGAATAAAAATGTTACAAAATGATAACCTTCCTGATCAATAAAAAACCTCCTGATACCTAATAAAATATTTAAATGTTTATCCTGCTGATTTTTTCAACACCTCTATAGTAAGCTGAATAGGTAATCTCCTTCCTTTCCTCATTACTTCATAGGTAAAACCTTCCTTTCCTCATTACTTCAACTATACAAAGAATTTATGGCAAGAACACAAAAGAATCTTGTGTGACATCTTAAAGGAAAAGTTAAAGATAAACAAGATACACAGTGATAACTGATATAGAAGCTATTTTTAAACCAATACTATCCCATGGTATAAGCTTTCATGAGCAAACGAGTCTACATTGTATCTGCAACTCAAAATATTCATACGAGTCTTGCGGAATTAAGTGCAGATATTGATCTTTCCACAAAAAAGGATTCTAATATTAGCCACAATTATAGTGGCATAAGATAATATTTCTCAAATTGAGCTGAGGAACTACATTCTGAAATGTTCAAAGCTAAGGTAAATGTCCTATGATAAACCTCAACTGGTGGGAAATGAAATCTTTCTCAACAGGCAATCAAAAATATCTCAGAACATCCTGCTAAAGAAATGTCTTCAATATTCTATACATTTGTATCAAATAATATAATGGGGTTATTTTTTTTCCTATACATTTATATAAAACAATACATGGGATAAACATAGGAACTATATTCAAACTACAACTTTAAAGTTATATTAATTTCTTTCTGTTCCAACAAGCCGGTCTGGCCTAGTACTATCGGTTGGGGATTTTAATTGGTTTTAATCAGTTTTAAATGTGTAATTTTAAATTGTTTCTAAATTTTTAAATTTTTATAATCAGTTTAATTGGCCATTAATCTAATTAATTTTAATTGTGTTTTAAATTGTTATATATTCATGTCTTTTTAGATGGCTGTACACCGCCCCGAGTCCTTCAGGAGAGGGGGCAGTATAGAAGTTATGATAATAAATAAATAAATAAACTTCGATCACATTTATCTTATCCCAAAGGATTTCTAGACCATTTCTCTAGCTCTTTCATCAGGATTAAAGATGGGATAAACTGAATTGTATCAGTTGAGAAGGGCTTCTAGATGTTCTCATGCCAAGATAAAGAAGTAAAAAACATAACCTAAAATCGAAGCCCTTACTCTTTTCTAGATTGTTACTGTGATCCAGTATATCAGGTGCAATTCACTTTATGTTTAGCAAACAGGATCCCAAAGTTATGTAGGAATGAGACAGCATTAGATTTTTTCCCAGTCTACTGATAAAGAAATCAAATAACAACTATAATAATGCAACTTGTTGTATATTCTCCCTCTATTATAAGGACCTCTAAGGTCCTTTTCAACTCTGTTATTCTATGTTCTAATAGAGCAGTGTTTCTCAACCTTGGCGACGTTAAGATGTTTGGACTTCAACTCCCAGAATTGGCTGGGGAATTCTGGGAGTTGAAGTCCAAACACCTTAAAGTCGCCAAGGTTGAGAAACACTGCTCTATTAGAACATAGAATAACAGAGTTGAAAAGGACCTTAGAGGTCATCCAGTCCAACTCCCAGCACAAGCAGGAGAGTTCCAGACTTTCTAATTATGCAGGCAAGTGATTCTAAAGCTGATTTAAAACAAAAAGAAGAGAGAAAGGCATTTTTGGTGTTGTCACAACGTAAACTAATGAATAAAGGAGAACGCATTAATGATTATTACCTATGAGTCAGGAGTTGAAGAAATCCTACCAATTTAAAATGTAAAACTGTTAGGAAGCCCCCTAATAACTCATTGCCTGCTTTAAAAACAGCCAGGAAACAATACGAAAGGCCTTTCTTGCATCCAAATACTGGTACATTCTAATTGCTGGATTTTATCTGTTTTCAGCTAAAGCAGGAATATTAGCTTAAATGTTCCCAAGCGACTAAGCCACATTGAAAAAAAAATTGGTGGCTAACACTTTGGATAAGACATGTTTCAGATGCCAAAAAAATTGATGATGATTGCTAAGGATTGGAATTCTCACTTCTAACAGTACTTCAAGTATACTTTCTCATAAGTGGGAGCAATACTTGAGTCATTCAACTTAGCATACACCTTATCTTTCCACTATGAACCTATACTGGACAGTATAGGACAGTCTAACTAACATGACTTTCCCCCAAGAAGTCTTAGGCATCCGAGTAGGGAAAAGGGAATATAAAACTCCTTCATCCTAATCACAGAACTCAGAGCTCTCTGTGAACAGGGAAGGGCTTTCTTTACTTACGTATCTCATTTAGAAAGCAACCGTCTCCCTCACAGAATGCTTCTAAGTGGTGTAGAAGTGAGCATAAAAGTCATATTCAGGATAAGATTTTTGTAGAGTTCATTCATCCTCAGATGAGACCCCTGCAATTTACCCAGTGAGCTGTCTAACTGTCTATTCAAGAATGCTATACAAACACTCTTATCATCTTTCATTTGTCACATATTGCATATATTATGGACATATATTCCTCTTCTTTTTTCCCCTCTTTCCTAATCCAGACAAAGCTGCTGGGCAGGATATCAATACTAACCATTCCCACACTGCATGAAACAGTTGACATTTGGCTCTCTAGAATCAATTAGGAAAATCGCTGCTCATTTGTGGAACAAAAGAAACACTGAGGTAGGTGAAGACCGACTCAAGTCCCTTTCAACAAACAATATGGCTCAGAATGAGAAAAGGGCATCACTTAAATGCCTCCCTGGAGATAAATTCTTAAAAGATTCTTTAAAAGATAAAACACAGAAAAGGCAGACAAGAAATAAGTAAATGACCATCCCTACTTGCACTGGAGGTTCTGTTACCTAGCTGCTGGCAAGAAAAGTTTTTTTTAAATTTGTGAAGCCATTCCTACTCAACCTTTAAGGGGATGGGAAGCTTTGAGTCAGTCTTGACTCTTGATGACTGCCTGAAGCAGTCCCTAAAACAGCGTTTCTCAACCTTGGCGACTTTAAGACGTTTGGACTTCAACTCCCAGAATTTTCTGGCTGGGGAATTCTGGGAGTTGAAGTCCAAACATCTTAAAGTTTCTCACCAAGATTGAGAAACACTGCCCTAAAATTTTCTCATAGAGATTTTAGAAGTGGTTTGTCATTGCTGTCTTTCAAGAGCTGGGAGAGTGAATAGCTATAGCATTTAGACATGTACTGCCCCATAGCGCTTTATAACACTCTTGGAAATTCACAATGAAGAAGCATTATTTGAATATTGCCCTTAACAATCTGGATCCTCATTTTATCAACCTCGGAAGTATGGAAAGCTAAGTTCAACCTTAAGCCCAGTCAGAATCAAACTCCAAGCTGTAGGCAGAGTTTGCCTGCAATAAATACTGCACTTTAACCACTGTGCCACCACCAGCGCTCATGGCTTGAATGGCCCAAGGTCACTCAACTAAGCTTCATGCTCCCAGTTCTAACCTACTGCCTCAACCATTATACTACACTGGCTCTGTCACTCCCAAAATACTAAGAATATTAAAGTGTCTCAACTTTATTAGGACTCACTGTTCTTTCTACATGGTATGACTTGCATTGCTCATTTGTTTTATTTGTAAAATGGACTGATTTTTGTAGATGACTTCACAGCCCTGACTTGGGGTATTGCTTTGCGTTAAAATGATTTCTTCTTTCTGACCTAAGCTTCTTTTTTGCTCTAAGCACTGTTTCTGACAGCTTCCCAAGGATAAAATTTATTACCCCTGGTCACACTTGTGTAGCAGATGTATGAAAATACATCTACAGATAGCAACACTATTTCTAAATGTTGCAGTCACTGCTGCACATAGATATCTTCTTCAGTTCATAGCACAGGATCTCTCCCCCTTCCCCAATATTAATTAGCCTATTTACATTTTGAAAAAGAGTAGAATGTGAACTAGTATTTTGAAAAGCCTTGCAAAATCACTCCAATTCTTGGGGTGCAGCACTGATCAGTTAGGTATATAACTTTGTTTACTTCCAGATGTGAACTGCAAATGCATGCCTTTTTCTTGCTGCGGTTTAGCTACTTGATAAGGCACTGTTATTAGTCAGATTCTGCCTCAAGTCACTTGAGCTGTCACTGAAATAAGTTTTTGAATTAAACCATGCGGTCAGCAGTCTTTCAATATAGTTAGCTTGTCCTTGAGATGTCTTAAATCAAAAAGAAATTTGGAAACAAACAGCCCAATTCAAGGTCTGTCATTCCATGCTGAAGCAAAGTAACAGCAATGAAATAAATGCTGGCTTGCTCCTGTTGCACCCTCCTTTTTTGCACGGCTCAGGATCTGTCTGTGTAAAGTTCATATGCTATTCACACTGAATTTGGTCCAATATACAATTCTTTCTGCCAACACAAAAGGAAGCAATGTGTCAACTCGGAAGCGAACTTGGCTGAAGACATCTTTTTCTGCCTCATAGTTGCCACAAACGTTGAACAGGGAAAGGGAAGGGGGGGAGTAGACAGACCAGCTACCAGGCAAAACAAAATGTTTTCTTGTGGGAACCAAGGTTATCCTAACAGGTGGCAAGAGAGGGAGTAGAGGAGTGACCAAGCAGTCTCTCAGCTACTTTCATTGGACAATGTGACCTGTGACATCTGGGGAGGGAAATAATTGTTCTTTTAATTATGTGGGAACTTTTAGAGATGGTTTTCACTAGCTGTGCTGATGTGATGTATCCAATAAACATGTTCTTTGAGGAATCTACCTGCCTCTGCATTCTGCTTTTAGAGGATGTGTTACTCAGAACCCTGACAATGTTGCAAATACACATAACTCCCTGTTTTTATATTTTAATGGCAGATTTGTGCTCCAAAACAGAGTAATGTTTTTCTGAAGTTTTGCCAATAGTTTCCAGTCCACATGATCTTAATGGATGGAGCATGGAAAACAACCCAGATGGCTCTGCATCCTCATTCAGCACAAGATCTTTTCTATTTTGTTTTATTTCAGGCACTGTCAACCATCTATTTGTATATCTCTGGGCTCCTGAATTATGACTACTGCAAAATGGAAATAAATACAGTACCAGGACTCTTGCAAATCTTTTTGTTTCCAAATAAAATAAAAGGGAAATTGAGTAACACAGATTTGGATCAACTGCAAGAATGAAGGCTGAACCAAAGACTCAATCCCTTCATGAGCCAGAATTGCATAACTTATTCTATCCTGGACTGAATATACCAGTCCTAATTGTGATCCTTATTTTGTAACAGCCTTATTTGCCTTAATGCCATTTCTCAATTACTCAAATTTGTTTTGCATTTCTCCTGTTGCTTCATATTAGCATAATGCAATTATAAAAGATAGCTGCTTATCATCAATTTTCTTCATGCTGTTTATTTTTTAAAAAAACTACTGAGATATACAGCCT
The DNA here is from genome assembly GCA_017656035.1 of Myanophis thanlyinensis. Taxonomy (NCBI): domain Eukaryota; kingdom Metazoa; phylum Chordata; class Lepidosauria; order Squamata; family Homalopsidae; genus Myanophis; species Myanophis thanlyinensis. Next base: position 8,126 of record JAEANM010004663.1, read on the forward strand.
TGCCTAAAGATGCATTTTAGAGATGAATTTTACATGATCACACACAAGGAAAAGTTCCATCGTATTCAACAGAACCCGATTTGTAGTGTTAAAAGAAATGAACCCACCTATTTTTATGCGCTGCTATATTTTAAACCAAGATTGACAAACCTCATATGCTACTATCACAAACTGATTTTTTTTGCTCTTATAGACTTCTGGTGTTGGAAGACAATCCAGCAATTAATGCATTAGCTCAATCTTGAAAGAGTTATGGCAATCAGGTGATCTGCACAATTATCTCAGTTCAGGAAATAATACTTGACTACTTTGAGTTACCAGAATATGGTTCAATTCTCTGGAAATGTTTGTCTGATGAGCAGGTTGTTGCTTAGGCCAAGGATATGCATCAGCACTAATCCTGCCCTACCTTACCCCTAGGCAGACTGTCTTGGTTGTTTCCTTTTTCTTCAAACAACACATGCATGCCTATCTTCTATGTTTTATATTCGTCCTTTCTTTTACCATTTATAAATCCACATATATTTTACTCCAACTACAAAAACAGTGTGGGTGTGGGATGGGTGTGGGCGAGTTTGGTCTAAAAATAATAGAGGTAGCCCTCAAGTTACGACCACAATTGAGTCCAACATTTATGTTACTAAGTGAAACATGTATTGAGTGAGTTTGCCTTTTCAACTTCTTGCCACAGTTGTTAAATGAATTGTTGCCTTTATTAAGTTAGTAACATGGTTGTTAAGTGAATCTGGATTCCCCATTGACTTTGCTTGTCAGAAAGTTGCAAAAGCTGATCACATGATCCCAGGATACTGCAACGGTCATAAATACGAACCAGTTGCCAAGCATCTGAATTTTGATCATGTGACCATGGGGATGCTACAATGGTCAAAAGTGTGAAAACCTTACACTTTTTTACAGCGTTGTTGTAACTTTGTATGGTTGCTAAATGAACTGTGGTAACTTGAGGATTATCTGCACATCTGTGTTTAAAAGGTGGAGACGGAACTGTCAAACCATTTTTAACTTCCTTAAAATGTATTATCTGTCTTCACCATTTTAAAAAGTTCCTTTTAGAACAGGGGTGTCAAATTTGAATTTATTGAGGGCCACATCAAGGTTGTATTTGAACTCGGGGTGGGGGGGGTGGGATGGGGGTGGCCAGGGTGGGCATGACCAGCTTGACAACACTCGTGTTGGGGGCATCTGTGGTGGCCCGAGCATTCTGCCAACGAAAACGGGCTCCATAGTTCCATTTTCAGCTGTGACGGCTTCTTGCCACCCTCTGCCAGTGAAAAAAGAGTTGGGGGGGGCACATGAGCTTCCCTGAGCGACGTTTTCAATGGCATTGGGTGGCAGGAGGCCATTGCAGCTGAAATGGCACCTGGGAGGGCCATTTGCCCTCCCAAATTACCTATGTAAATATCCACACTGCATGAATTTTACATGCTATTGCTTTTCTTTTAAGATTGCACTGATACCATTTTCTCTCTTACCACTGTAATTCATACTAAATTGTCCTTTGCAAAATTTGAAAACTACTTCTATGAAAAGACATCTGTCCAAGCATTCCTTTGATTTCCAGCAGCCATAAAGGCCAAGGTACTTGCTATGCAAAAAAAGTATTCAAGAGAGGTCCAGACCAAAGGCATCCTTCATAATAATGAGCATCTATAAGGTAAGGTCATTTAGTCATTATCAGTTGGGAGGGAAAAGTGAAAACATCAACCATTTGTTACCTGCCTGCTTTTGTGGGCTGTGGCACCCGAGTTACCTGTGTCGTGAAATGGCCATGTGTTTTCTGCTAGGTAAAGCTTTGGCAGCTTTCAATTCACTATCACCATACTGGAAAGACAAGTTTTGCCTTGTTGTGAAAGGAAGGAGAAGTTTTAAAGAATAGAAAAGTACAGTAAGAGCTTTATGAGTAATTGAATTAATGCTGTCTGAATGGGTGTATCAGGGCAGAATAAGAACTGATTGTGAAAAGAGATCAAAACTCCTTTAGAGGTTGAAGAAAGGTGCCAGCAAAGTTGGGCACTCTTCCAACAATGCCATCAAAGTCTGCACTAACAGTCATAATCCATATCTGAATTGGAACAAGGATAGTCAAGTGAAAAATATTAAAATAGGCCTTTCCCATTTAGCGTCCTCCAGATGCACTGGGCTTCCAACTTTCCATTATCCTGTGCAACCAGTCATTTCAATCTGAAGAGGCTATTATTCATGGCTTGTTCTACTTCTATTCACAACATGCCTTATATTCTTTCTCAATATCCAGAAGATTCTCTTCGGTATTTTTCATGAGTATCGCTCTTCAGTTAATATCTCTTTACACATGAATTTGGGAGCAAATTTTATTGAATGAACACAGCTACAATTGTTCTCCTAATCTCTGAATCCAATCCTCCAGAGTGCATTTATGAAAAACTGATGAGCAGTAAAAACAGCTATCAAACTTCATAAAATGAGCAACAATCACACATCTTCCCTTCACATTTTCACAACAATGAAAACTGAAAACCGTACAACTATTATTAAAATAAATATCTCTCATCTTTTTTTTTTGAACTACAGAATTAAGAGTTTGGCTGGAAACATCTTCATTATCATGCAAACATCATATTAAAGTGTTTGTGGTCGTGATAGACATCCCTGCCATGCACCAAACTAAGAATAAAGAGATATTTATGCTAAAAATATCAAAGGAAAAACAAAAATAATTTCAATATTATTGTTTTATTACAGATCTTGTCCAGCCTCATTCATGCTTAAGGGACTTAGGCATTGATTTCTTTACAAAATTATTAAAAACAACTATTTTTAAGAATGACAAAACCTAAGCATAAGCTTGTTACTAAGGTGTATTTCATGTAAGTACGTTCTTATTTGCCACATGTTTTGTATGTTGAAATTTACAGAAAGGACCTTGGAAAAATTAAAAACATGTCTGGAAAACAAATACATAATGACATGTATTTCATATGTTAAACATTATTCTGGCCATCCAGATGGTGATAGCAATATAGAAATGAAAAGATTCTGTCTCATGGGAAGTCATCCTGTATTTTATTTGCTGTTTTCAACACCAGAAAGCTGTTTTTTTTCCAGTGCTTAGTAGCTCTTAATTCAGAGCAGTGTTGGGAGGACAAAATGTCAATATTTGTGGTCACAAATAATGGCATCCAAAATAAATGATTAGTCCTTAGATATTATGGAGCCATGGCATTCTAAAATATAAGCTACATCTATTAACTTCCAGAGAAATATTTAGAAAGTAAGCATTTTTAATATTTTGCTCCAACTTTCATCATATAAGTCTCTTAGCCAAAACAAACTTGTGACTAGCTTATGCAAATTGTTGCCAAGGATACAAGGATAGCACGTGTGTGCTACTTACGACTTCAGAAATAATATAATCAACTTTAGGGGTTGAAAACTACTACCAACAATCCTAAAGTTGGTTTATATAAAGAAGGGACTGAAAACTGAATGGATTACTAGGCATTTAAAATAGGTATAAAAAGTAAAATATCACAGAATGGCAAGCCCAGTAATCTAAAACTTTGGTACAAAATGAATTCAATTTTAGTTTTGACCTAAAATAATCCAGCACACTTTTACGCAACTACAGTAAAAATATGCAGACACCAAAGATATAGCAGGAACAAAAATGAAATTGGGAAGCACACTGGATATTCAAATGAAACTTGATAAATCTCTTTTTTTTTTTTCCCCAGCACAGAAAAAGAATGATATCTTTTACCTTGAAACATTCTTGTGCCATCACCTACTGTCTCGGATAATTAACATCAATTAGCAGCCAATTTATCTTTTCCAGGACATTTTGCAGAATAAACTTTGAGTGCCTAATGGACACTTCAATATGAAGTCTGTATCCTAGAAATTAGAAAGTGCTAATCCAAACAAGATTAGAAAGACTTTGTTGCTAAGTAGCCCACTGGATCTACATTTTCCACAGTACCTGCACAGACTAGATTTTCAATATTGTAGAATTCTAACATGGCTAAGAAACAGACTAAAAAATAAACACTGTTGGTTGTTTTCTAGGCATATTATAAATGTGGGTGAGACAGCAAGAGACATGGATGTGAACTGTTGTAAATAATCATTACTTTAGTTTCTTCAGGATTTTCACTCCTTTTTCCACATTTAAATTGGAATAATTAAAATAAATTAAAATATTTAAATTGTTTAAATTGTTAAATATTTTAACACAGATGTTTTAAAGAAGCTAGGTTCCTGAAAGTTAGTGATTCAGAGCAGGATATGAAAGAAACTGTCACTTTCAAACAACCATGATCATTTATCTAAGTCAGTAAATATTAACCAGTCAAACATTCCTATTAGTTGTCTGGTTGAATGAAGAGGAAAAATATATAATCACTAAGTCCACAAAGCTGTTGAAATTTATGATGACTTTTTCATAAACACTAATCAAAATCTGGTGGCTGTTCCCCATCCCCATCTCATGTTTCTAGAATCTGTAAATTAGTTATTATAGCCAAGGATGCAAAAGGAAAAAATAATTACTCAAATCAACCAGTGTTCAATTTACAAATCAAAGGTGAAAAACTGATGGCAAAGTAATCTAAAGTTTTAGTAATCTAAGCTTTTAACAACTTGGATAAACTGCTACAGAAACAAGATTTTGTCAAGAAACCTGACATAAAGTAACTACAAAGCAGAGCAGTTTTGCTAAAGTCAAACATGGGTCTTTATGAATATTTAAATGATTTGAGTATATTTGTCCGTGCAGTAATGCATAAAATACAATCGATATAACAACTAGGAGCAAATTTCCGCTTTCTCAAAGGCCAGTTTCTCCATGTTAATGCCTTCATTTTACTGATGCATGCCAAAAGAGTAAAACAAGTACTTATTCCTACATAGGAACAAATTCATCACTCGTTTAACAACGTTCCTCTTAAACAAGCTGCATGACTGGAAGACTGCTTATTAATGTGATAAATATCAAGACAAGAAGCAACTTGCAGCAGTTAAAAAAGCCAGAGGCCTACCTTTAATATGGTTACCCAATGCAAAAAGGAAAGCACTGAGAATAGCAACGTTCAGTACTCCTGCATCGTGATGCTGGATGTAGTCTACAGATAACCCAAACTTACCTGGCTAAGTAATGCATACCTTTTGGTCTCTTGGAATGGTTGCTCTTTTGATGCTCGTCCTCCTCATTAATGGTAAACAGAACAGGTGTATTTGGCCTCACGCCTGGCTTCTTCAGCCACTCTTGCCGGAGAGCAGCTGCTGAACCTGGCATTATTGCCAATCCTTCCACCACCACCACCACCCACCTGCCCCCCTACAATCTGTCAATTCCAGCTAGCTGCAAAGCAGTTGATTCATTTGTAACACATCCTGTGAGGGCCCAGCAGAATGCAAACAGCAGAGAGAATACCAACGGGCACTTGGCAGATAGGAGCTTACAACATCTTGTACTGTGACCCAAAAAAAAGGGCTTAATTAAAAGTCCATTGGTTGGAATGCCTCCTCCTCCTCCTCCTCCTCCCCTTCCCCTCCTTGTCGTCCTCTTCCTCCCTTTGGAGCCTTAACTTGTTCAGTCAGATCCCAGAGCTTCTTTCCTTTCCTGATGCAGCACCTTTTCCCTCTCGGTATCTTCTTTCTGCCGCTTACTGAAATATTCAGCACACAGCCCAAGAGAAGAAAATATGATACGCCACCATTAACAGTTGCCCTGACAACAGTGACATATCCAAATCAAAAAGGAGGTCCGTGAATGTCGTCTCCTCAGCTGCAGGAAAACAGGCTGCCGGAATGTCCTCTCTGTGTTCTGTCTCCGGCAAGCCGGCGGCGTGAAACAGCTGAGAGCACCTAGCAGGCTGGGCTCCCCCTCAGAGATGACTGGAGGACGGGCCGGAGCTCTTGCTGCATCGGGCCCAGAGAGTTGAAAGAAAAGGAAGCCAGCAAAGGGAGATTTGATTCCAGCTTTCTCCCGCCAATCAATCATCAAGGAACCGTACCAAAACAGAGACACTCAAGGCTGTTGTTTGTTTTCTTTTCTTCTTAAGTTCACAGAGTCACAGAGAAATCACCTTATGCAGCTCAAACATAGCTTCCTCGTAGGAGATGGATGTGAAGGGCAGAAAACAGATGGGTCAGATTTGAGTATCTCCTTGTTAAAAGGAAGAGTTAGAGAGCAAGAGGATTCACCCTCTGCATGAAACATTGGCACTTCATCTGAGGAAGGCTGACCAATGCAGCACAAAGGTTGGTGCTGACAACAGCAGCAATGAATGTAGGTAGGACAAAGTCCCACTTCTGGAAGGTGAGTTGTTGTAATACAAAAACATCCTTTGCCGTTTATAGTAATATTCCTAAATCTTTAAAAGTTTGTTTAAATGTGTTAAATAAACCAGCATTTGGAGTTTCTCTGCTTAAAAGGTATTTTTTAAAAAAAAAAAAATTGCATCTTCATTACTGATTGTAAATGAATATATTAAAAAAGCAAAAATAAAACATTAGTGTAAAATAACTGTAATTTAATGTAAAAGCTAAGGAGGAAAAAGTATTTGAATTGAGTTTGACTTAAGTGCGATTTCACAGGCATCTAGTTTTATTGGCAATATTATATTTTGAAAACAGAAGAAAAACCATTTAAATAATTGCTTCAATAGAAAAAAAAGACTAAGAGTCCCAGAATGTATCCATAATAATCACACGGGCCTCTGGTTCTCACTGGGAAACGTTGGCTTCCACAAAAGAGATTTTTACATCTGTAAACTTTAAAGTGTCCAGAGTTTGAAATGAATTGATAAGCAGTTAAATTATTTATGAATACGAACTGTCAGAATAAAACTATACTAATTTTTTTAATTAAAGAAATTGGATAGCATTCCCAGTATCAAAAAAAAATAAAAAATAGCTAGGCAGAAAAACTACTTTGCTGTTTTCTGCCAGCTTTCATTTAATCTGATGAAAGAGAATTTGATTTAGAAATTATTTCAACGGAGAAGAGGATTTTGGCTAGTTTTCATGGATACAATGTGGTGGTGTTACACCTAGTTACATGATGACCAAGGAAGATGCATGGATGTCCTTTAAACAGATATCTCACACAGGGGTGTACTAGGAATATACAGTTATCTGGATATGAAACAGAAAGAACATTTGTTCTGGGCTCACACAATAGTCAGAAAAATACATTTGAGTCAGGGACATGCTGACAGAGTGCAACAGACTTGTCATACCAAATCATCATCTCCACATTAAGTCAAATGTGTATTTTCCTGAGACCATGCAGCTACTGTACTGTGACTTCTTGAAGGAGTTAGCAACAGAATACAAGGACTATGTTTATTCGTCCTCCAAACCACTTTTCCTCCTTTCTGCATGATAAGAGCTGTGGTAGTGCAGTGGTTAGAATGCAGTATTGCAGGATAATTCTGCTGACTGCCAGCAGTTCAATTCTCATCGGCTCAAGGTTGACACAGCCTTCCATCGTTCCGAGGTTGGTAAAATGAGGACCCAGATTGTCGGGAGCAATATGCTGACTCTGTCAACCACTTAGAAAAGGCTGTAAAGCCCTGTGAAGTGGTATATAAGTCTAAGTGCTATTGTTATTGCTATAAAAAAGTCATCTCATCCCCTTTCCATCCACTTACTCCTCTGCCCTTTAGATACCTATTTGGGAGAAGTGTTAACTAATAAGCATACATGGATAACTAGGCCATATAAAATATTTGGAGGGCTAGCGTGGGTGTGGCTGGGGCTGGGTGGCCATGGTGGGTGTGGCCATCTTAACATCACTCATGTCAGGGGCACCTATGGTGGCCAGGTGCTAAGGCAGGACTTCCCTGAGACTCTCCCTTCCTGTCATTATAATCTCCTTCCCTCCCTCCCTCCCTCCCTTCTTCCATTTCTTTTTCCTTCCCTCTTCATTGTCCTTTCTTCTTTCTTCCCCTCTTTCCTTATTTTTCCTTCCTTTCTCTCTTCCCATCTTCCCTTCTTTTTCTTTGTCTTTCCTCTTCCCCTTTCTCCTTTCCTGTCCCTTTTTGCATGCTCAAATGCAAAGGGGGAAACATTTTTCCTTTTGTTTTGTTTTTAGTTTGTTTTTCTAGCCCTCTGCCAGCAAAAATAGAGCTCAAGGGGAGCCCACGTGCGCCCTGCCTCCCAGCACCCTGTTTTTGGCCGTGACGGCCTCCTGCAGCAGCTGACTGCGGTGGTGTGGCAGCTCTGAAGCAGCTATAAGTTTGCCAAATTTCAGTCCCATGGGACACATTGATTGAAAAATTGTTGCACTATGATGTAACACTTCAATTGAAGGTTACAAACAATCAAACAGGCATGAGCATTTTAGATACTCCATAACGGCTGAGTTGATCTTTATTCAAACCAAAAATCATGCAGCATGACATGTGAACCCAAACTGATTACAGGAATGGGAGCAATTATCATGCACTATAGTTATGAACGATATCTAATAGTACTCTGGTGCTTTCTGAAGATACTGTGACTAGTGAAAAGTGAAAGGAAGCCAGAAGTTCCATTAAATAGTATTAACCCTTTTGATTTTTGGCTGATATGGAATGTCCAAGGTTTATAGAAGAACTGCAAAAATAGTTTTTGAGCTGATCCTAGGGAACAAAGTACAGATAGTCTTTGAGTTATGACCACAATTGAGCCCAACATTTCTGTTGTTAAGTGAGACATTTGTTAAGTGAGTTTTTTCCCATTTTATTAACTTTCTTGCCACAGTTGTTAAGTGAATCAGCACAGCTGACAAATTAGTAACTCAGTTGTTAAGTGAATCTGGCTTCCCCATTGACTTTGCATGTCAAAAGTTTGCAAAAGATGATCACATGATCTTGGGATGTAGCAACGGTCATTAGTATGAACCAGTTGACAAGCATCTGAATTTTGATCACATGATCATGCTGCAAAGATTTTAAGTGTGAAAAATGGCCATAAGACACTTTTTTTCAGTGCCATTGTAACCTTGTATGGTGATTAAATGAAGTGTTGTAAGTCGAGGACTACCTATAATTCACATTTGTACTTTTAATAAAAGAAAAGCAAGGACTCCTTGCTAAATAAATGGAATTATTTACTTTGGATTGACTGCATTGACAGAAGTACAACCAGCTGGGTAAATTTGGGCCAGTTACTCTCTCTCAGCCCAACCCACCTCACAAGGTTGTTGTTGTTGTGGGGAAAATAGGAGGAAGGGGAAGATATATTGGATATGTTTGCCTCCTTGGGTTCTTAAATAATGCAGGGAATCAAGCAAGCAGACTGGCTGGTTTATCTTCTCCATTGAATTTCTCCATTTCCTGCTTAGGCAGGAAACCCTACACCACTTTAGACAAATGATTGCCCAGTCTCTTCTTAAAAATTTCCAGTGTTGGAGCATTCACAACTTCTGAAGGCAAGTTGTTCCACATGATTAATTGTTCTAACTGTCAAGAAATTTCTCCTTAGTTCTAAGTTGCTTCTCTCCTTGGTTAGTTTCCACCCATTGCTTCTTGTCCTGTCCTCAGGTGCTTTGGAGAACAGCTTGACTCCCTCTTCTTTGTGGCAGCCCCTGAGATATTGGGACACTGCTATCATGTCACCCCTAGTCCTTCTTTTCATTAAACTAGATTCCAGCAACTGTTCTTTATATTTTAGCCTCCAGTCCCCTAATCATCTTCATTGCTCTCTGCACTCTTTGTAGAATCTCAACATCTTTTTTACATTGTGATGACCAAAACTGGATGCACTATTCCAATTGTGGCCTTACCAAGGCATTATAAAGTGGTATTAATACTTCACATGATCTTGATTCTATCCCTCTGTTAATGCAGTCTATAACTGTGTTGGTTTTTTTGGCAGCTGCACACACTGCTCATTCCTCTCTAAGTGATTATCCACTTGGACTCCAAGATCCATCTCACAATTACTGCTACTGAGCAAGGTACCACCTACCTTGTTCCTGTGCATTTGGTTTTTCTTGCAGACCCTAACTTTTTTTCACCATTGAGTATCATTTTGGTAGCTAGTGTCCAATGTTCAAGTCTGTCAAGATCCTTCTGTATCTTAAGCCTATCTTCTGGAGTGTTGGCTATTCCTGCCAGTTTGGTGTTGTCTGCAAATTTGATGAGTTCCCTTTCTATCCCCTTGTCCAAATCATTGATGAAGATGTTGAAGAGCACTGGGCTTAATCAGCCAATGAAAATGAAATGGGATTAAAATAGATGCTGTTTTCTCTGCTCAGTTTAAAAATCTGGCAGACAACTTTTAGACCAACTGTAGCTTCTGAACGCCTTTCCATTTTGATCAATGTCCGATCATTTCTGGATATAGAAAAAGTCTTTGTAAAACTTTGCAAAATGATTTTTTTTCTCCTTAATTTCTTTCCAAGTGCTTTTTTTCAACTCAACTGAGTATTGATCCATTGTTTGCAACAGGAAACAACTGATTGGCTTGTTGTCCAGGCTGGATGTCATGGGCTGAGAGACAGATTGAGTGGCCCAAAGTCAGCAGCCAGTTTTCATACCCAAAATGGAACTAGAACTCACAGTCTCCTGATTTTTAGACTGGCACCTTAACTGCTAAACCAAGTTGGGTTTGAATCGAAATAAATGATTGCCTTGCAGTAACATTTTTTTTTATCTAGAGTGTCTACTTTCAACAAGGTTCATTGAACCGAGATATTTGGGTTTCTTCAATACAATTTTGATCAAACACTCCCATCACTTTTTCTGATGTATGCTGACAGTTGTTGCCTGATGGGTTTGATTATCTGATGATTGCTATAATGTGATTCAAAGTTTCAGCTATAGATAGAAAGATAAATACAGTATGATAACCTTATCTGTATAATAAACAGTTTTCAGTTTCCGCCTTGGGATGAATGGATATGCATATTAAACATGAATAAAGAAAAACAAAAAGAACAGAAAAAAGCGGATTATTTTTTTTAAAAAGATCTTTCAGCTAGACTAAGGAAATCAAGGTACTATGTGACTTAGTGTCTTTTGTCATTTTATTTAATCTTTTCTTTCAAAGACAGCTACTGAAATCTGAAGTTACATATCTGTCGGGTTTTGTTCAAATCATCAAAAAGCATTAAAAAATTAGGAAATGGATTTTAAGGGTCACTGTGAAACAATAATAAACAAACAAATTCTATACTTGGACACTTCTGGAGAATTAAACTTGATTGAATACAATGTGTCTTATTTTCTGGTAAATGTACTCCAAGTACAGGTAGCCAGTTTTGATGGGCTGGAAGGCATACCTCTTACTTGGATACATTGTTGGCTTAATGCTCATATTCTTTTGTTTTGTTTTGTACTTTGCTGTTCTGTTGCATTTTCATTTACTGTAATAGGGTTTTTTTCAGTTTCATTTTCATTTAATAGGGTTTTTAAAAATTATAAGTTGTCCAGAGTTGTTTGGTACACAGGCCTATAAATGAAATGAAAATTTTAAATATTTCTTTATTTATGAATTAAATTTTTATTCTGCCTTTATTACTTATCTAAAGATGGCAAACGTGCCTAATAAACCTTCCTCCTTTTATATTCCCCATAACAACAACCCTGTAAGGTGGGTTGCATAGAGACAGAGGGACTGGCCCAATGTCCCCCAGGACTAGAACTGTCTCCTGGTTTCTAGGCCAGCACCTTAACCACTACATCATTAATTGTCAATTGGTATATTGAGGTAGAGGGAATATAACCCAATCTGTAGTCAACACAAAGCAGGATGGGATACATTTATCTCAAATCAAATCAAATCAAATTTTATTCATCACATGCACAGTCATACATGGCACGAAATGCAGTGAAATGTGTATATCTGTAAATGATTTATAAATATTCAACCTTAATATGTGTATGTTTATAAACTATATAGACATACTTTACTATGCTAATATGTTATGTATATTATAAATAATAATTATCATGGTTAGTCACAGAATCAGCCAGATATTTAACATGAGTTTGATATTTTTATCCACATATCAAGCCCTTCCCTGGGAATAACAACAGCAGCAATAGATCCATTGCAGAATGGAGGTAGGTTCAATATAAAACAACACACACACATACATACAGTATAATGTTCAGCATTAGTATAGTTTCATTTCTTTCTTATTTTTTTAGAGAAAAAGTAAAAATGTATATTCTAATGTTTTCTTCCTGGTGATCCAGTGGAGCTATTATTATTATTTTTAGCTTATGGTATACATAGTAGGCAAGTTTGGCCTTGGAGTACAAAATGAAGCAGGTCAAAAGTGGTAGAATTTTGTCAAGAGAATATGATGGTCATAGCAAACACTCTTTTCCAACAACCCAAGAGATGATTCTACACATGGACATCACCAGATGGTCAACACAGAAATCAGA
>JAEANM010004664.1:0-20510 GCA_017656035.1 Myanophis thanlyinensis
GAGGGGATCTAAATACAAAGCTTCATCCAGATGCTGGGGAAGCTGTCGTGCCACCACAGTCTCTACAGCCTTCGCTAAAAATGGAAGGTTGGAGACTGGCCGATAATTAGCTAATGAGGCCGGGATTAACACTACAAGGAGAAAATGAGGATGCTAACACCATTTGATAAATTAGCAGCTACTGAAATTCAAGTGCTGACAAATACAAGATAAAGTATTTGAAATGGAATAATTGAAATTATTCCTGCATACCAGCACATTGCATGTAAACTAGTATTATCACAGAATAGGCAGAAGAAGAAGAAAATAACACAATTAAAGAAGATAACAGAGAAGAAATAATTTTATAGCATATGGACTGGATGTGAGTAAGCTAGATACACAAAACTATCATTTCTTTGATAAGGGGGTTTCTTAGTTTTATTTCTTTTTTAAATGAAGATTACATTCTTCTGTAAGAGGTCCACAGTTAAGGCTCCTGGATTTGACATTGCTTCTGGATACCCAAATGGTTTTGTTAACTGTGAACCCTTTTCATCAGCACTAGCTAGGAAAGTTGATTTCTTTGGAGAAAACATATAGACCTCTCACCGTGCATGCTTAGTAACATTCCAGTTACATCATTCTAATGCATTTTGCACAGCACTGCTTTTGATCTGGAGAGTGCAGTTAGTTAAAAATGCAGGGTTCCAATTGCTAACAGTTGGGCATCTGAGGGTCAATATAATTATAATGTATTTACAACTTCTTGGCTTCCTTATTTGTTTTGTGGAACATTCAACTATTGATGCTACAAGGTTTGTAGCCATGAGCATTCTGTGACAGGAAACAAAATCACATGACATAGCCCATGTATTTATTTATTGTCCCTAAGACTCGGGTGGTATAGAACTCTACAACATAATAAAACAATAAAAGACACCAACCATATACATTCTGAAAAGGCAATACTTCAAACAGAAAAAATCTTATAGAGAATCAACATCCATCCTAGCCAAAGCATGAGGTAACAGTTGGATTTTCAGGGATTTCTTGAGCATCAGCAAGTTGTAAACCATATCTCTGGGTCTGGGGGCAGTTCTGTTCTAGATGGTAGACACCATGACAGAAAATCATACTTCCTGGTCCCAACAGGTACACTGCCCCGAGTCCTTCGGGAGAGGGGCGGTAGAAAAATCCAATAAATTCTAAAATTCTAAATTCTAAAACAGGTAGCATAGTTTAATCAAAGTGATCCAGGGTTCACTTGTTATGATTGATCATGAGAGTATGGATGAGTGGATACTATCAGAGATAGATAGTTAAATAAGAGATAGGTAGAGATAGGTAGTTAAATAAGCAGGCCCTGTATATCTGAATTACACCCAGAAACTAATTGGCAACCAATGCATCTTGTACAGTTGTAATAGCTCATGCATAAACCAAGGCAGGCTGGATCAGCTATAACGTCTGAGTGATCTTCAAGGACAGACTCATATAGATCACATTGAAGTAACATATTCATAAGGCTATTAGGGTAGGAGTGCTGCCTGGAGGATCTCCATATTCAGCAACTGATGCAACTGGCATATAAGATGAATCTGTACAAAGATCTTCTTTGTCATAGCTGCCACTTTCTCATTAAGTATAAGCTGCAAGTCCAAGAAAATCCTCAGATTGCAGTCCCAAATTCAACTTTACTCCACCAGTATTAAAGTTGGAACATTTCTAGGTTGAAGGGCCCAAATGCCCACAGATACATAGTCTTGCTACAATTCAAGATCAATTTGTTCTTCTTCATCCAGTTCTTCACAGTCTTGAGACAAGACTTAAACATGATTATTTGATTGGTCCGGGCTCAAGATATACAGCTGGCTATCATCAGCATACTAATGCTACTTGACCCCAAACTGATGAAAGGCATTGCCCAGTGGATTTGGGTAGATGGCAAACAGAAGATACATGCCAACTTTTTCTATTCCTATCTTATTACTATCTGAGGCATGGGAAGATTGATAAAAATGAAACATTTGTACTTGCAGAGCATTGTAGAATCTGGTTGCAAGAGAAAATTTATAAGGAAAGCAGTGGTGCAGGCTTCACTACCAGAAAGCAGGCTTCACTACCAGTTCGGTGTGCATGCTCTGCCATGTGGCACTTTACACTTTCCATTCCAGCGACTTCCCAGCTGATTGGGAAGGCTGTGGGGGTGCACAGAACAGCTGTTCTGCGCGACCCAGGTAAGTGAGAAACTAAAAAATTGAAGGGAATATAAGGAAGAAAAGAGCAAGGGCAGATAGGAGGGAGGGCCTAAACATCATCAGGAGTGGGTAGGCAGGGCCACGTTTCATTGCCGCTACCGGTAGGGCAGAATTGGTGTGTACCATCTGAATTTCACCACTGAAGTGTTTATTTTATAGTACTGTGCACTGAGCACTGCTTATCAGGCAGGTGGTATCGGCTGGCAGTGTCTGAAAGTTTCTATGTCTTTACTAATGTTGTGCTGCATCTGGAACGGCAGCTGAAAAATCCCATTAAAAAATAACAACTGCTGCTATCTTTTTGTGAATGACCCTACAAAATAGGGAGTTCTTTTTCTCTTGATCCGAGCCACTGCATAGCCATCATATCTGATACCTACTATGGATTGATTCTCCTTTTTCTGTTTTATCATTTTGCTTCAGATTCACAGAAAGTCCTTGATTCAAATGATGGAGTAGAACTGGACTGTAGTCAAAGACATGCTTTGCATTCAAGAAGCATTAGGATGATGCCAGAAAAAGACTCATATGAAATACTTCACAGACTCAGTACTAAATCACTTTATGTACAACTAAAGACATAAGCATCACCATTCTTATTTAAAAGGAATAAGGCAGATGGAAATAAGTACAGTTTCTGCTCTATGACTGCATGCCAGTTTTGGAATTCTTTAGTTTTAGGACTCTGAGATCTGTAGTGATGTAATTTTCATTTTTTTTCTTCATTTAGTACATTCACTTTTATATTGATCTATAAGTTTGTTACATTACCTTGGGGCCAGAAGGAGTCTAATAAATAATTTTATAAATTGCTCTGTTCCCCAGTAATCTATTGGAAGGCCACTTTATCTCCAAAAGAGCAATCCATTTCCGAAAACACTAATGTTAACGATAACGCAGAATGAGGAGGATAAGGAGCCTTCAAAAGGAATAGGCATGAAACTGAGAATGTTGCAGCAATCTTGTTAGAGGAACCAGCATTAGAAATGGTTTTGGATAGCACTGCTTGCATCTCATTGCAGATATACTTTCTACTATGTATTCCATCATTCCCTTTTATAATCCTTTACAGATTTATGTAAATAGTTCAGGGAAATGATACTAAAGTTGAATATGGATGGCAGTTGGAATGCATTAAAAACCTGACAGAACGAAAAATAACAGATCACTCTTTCCTCCTAGAAATCTTGATAGAAAGAATATGAAATGTCATCAGTCACAATTATTTTACAGAAAGTAGAACTGGAAGTTGATGTTCTTTTCAAAGATGGTAACCTTTGTATTCAGTGCCAGGGGATGCCAAACAGCAAGAAAAGGTACAGGTTGTGTTTTTCACAAATTGTTATCATGATCAAAGAATAAAGGACTTACTGAATTAAATTAAATTTCAAGAGTACAATCTTTAATATAACGTTCAGAAAATTTATCCTTATTTTATTCTAAGATAGAGTCATATTAAAAATATTTTAAGGGATTGGTAGCCCTAGTATTACATTACTTATTTTTTGTAATGATTAAACTTTTTTCTGACTTTATTGCCTAGTAACAAATTAATATTTCTGGTGGCTCATGAAATGGATCTCTACACATTTTGGAATGAGTAAGTGGCTGAAATAGAGATCTGTTTACCTCAAAGTTTACCAACCTTACAATGCTTTTAATACTTGAATACTATTTTTCCATTATAGTGCAGTTCCCAATAGTATTAAAACAATCATGCTATCCAAAAACAGTTTCATAGAAGCATAGAATTGCAGCGTTTGGAAGGGCCATTTAGATAATTGCCTCCAACTGTGCAATAATCCAATTTAAAGTATTCTTGACAAATAAGTTTTTAGCTACTTACCACTTCATGTGCATATTGCCATGGGAAGAGAGATTTCAGGGATGGGGATCAGTTTAAGTGCAGTGATTCCTAACTGCTGTCATTCTCTAACATGACATACAAAGACTAATGAAATAGCTTAGTGATATTCTAATGGGATTCTGGTGTAGAAATGAAATAAATACAGTCAGAGTTATTTGGGCTAAGAATAGGAATGTAGGTTGTGCTTTATGATAAGCCATATTAGTTTGTCCTCTGTTTTAAAAATATTCCTGGGAGCCATTTCAAGCTATCATCAAGTTCCTATGGTCATCCAGAATTGTCACTTTGAAGTCAATTAAGTTTGTATTATATTTTTTTCATACTTGGAAACTACTTCTGGATTTTGTGCTTGATATAGAAAAAAAATGAAACTTTGACTTTGGGATTTGCTGTTTAGACAAGTTTGTGGTTATAGAAATGGCTAATATAAATTAAATATGCAAAAGTGAAAAGTTGAGTTTGTAATGTTATTTTTATTCAACTGTGCTTAAAAGTGTGTGAAGGTAATGTTTTTCTTTCTTTATTCCCCCTTTATCCTTCACTTCTCTCTTTCCCCATTTTCTCACTATTTTCATTTTTATTTTTATTTTATATTTTGATATGTATAATAAAGTGTATTTTTTAAAACAAGTTTGTATTATACACTGTGTGTGTGTGTGTGTGTGTGTATTTTACTGGAAGCACATAAACTTGATCTTGATACTTTACAATTAAGTAAAATTCAAAATGTCTGAATGTGCTTTTTTTCAAAAGATACCAAAGGGAATTTTGTATTTTTTTGTGTATCTGGGAAACCTTCCAAGTAAAATCTGAATGTATTTCATACCTTAAATCTGAGTGTCATTCTCTGTGACATAAGATTTATCTAATAAGATGTGATTTAGATCATGGGGGTATCAGTACAAAACCTTAAGTTTCTAAGCTTGGGGTAGCACTTATTCTATTGAAAATTTATGAAACATCTATAGTAATAATAGCAGGCAAGATTATATCTCTGGATGGAAAATATTACTAAGACCCTGAACAAGTGCTTTAGTCCTCCATTAGTTAGTACTGGCTGGCTTTATACCAATAGGTAGGTTTCATTCATTTCCATTATAGTGAATGGTCAAATGAGACTCCAGTTTCCCTCTCCTATATAAATTAACCTACATTCAAGCCAATTGAGAAATAATAGACAGAGAGGTTGTCTTATATTATTCCATTTCTGATAGAGACTTTTAAAACAAAGGCAGAAAATGGCTACCAGAGTTAGATAAACAGAAAATTAATGTTGTTCTCCTGAGTCCTTGATTAAAAGCTGAATTTTATAAGTTGGAAAAGCCCAGAGAAGCAAGCAGACTTTGCTTTTCATTTAGAAGACTGAGTTAGAATTTCTATCTTTGTTTTCTGGGTATTTGTTGTTGTTTTTCTATATAAACCCAGTGAGTGTACAGTTTATATAACGTGGAACTTCTTTACAGCAAAGTTGCCTCTAAATTAGGAGCAATCAGTATTTTGTGATTTGCCCAGAGCTTTGTATTTTTCTTTAGGTCTGTGTATGGGGAATCCTTTTAAGTCATTATCTGTGACTTGAACAACTCTATATTTTATCTCCTTTATTACAGAAAGGTTTTGCATGGGCCTACTTAAAGATAAAAAAGAGTTTTACATTCTTTCTTCTTCTTCTCCTTCTTTTTAAAAATAAGTTTGTCTATTGTCCAAAAAGAAAAGCGTAGGAAGATGCTGATTTGTTTTTCCTAGCCTCACATCTTAATGTTACATAATGGCATTATAGAATTTATTTTCTTTTCATTTTTTTCTCTTTTTGATTTGTCAGAAAAACATACAGGTTATGGGAGCCCTCTCACACAACATACTGTAATCAGGAAAAGATTGCTAAGTAAGATTCCTCCTAGAAAATAAATAGTGGCAACAAGAACTACAAGTGGCTACTCAAAAGGCAGAAGGTTGGGCAGTGTCTAAAGGTTAGTTGACTTCTCAGAGAAAATACTTTTACACTATATGGTCATTTGTTCATTCAGATGACTATGTAGTGGCAAGGTGAACTACTGAGAACACCAGAGTTGTTATTGTTGTTCCTCCCCCATCCCAATAAAGATGTGTTTGTCTTTGTGTAAAAGAATGTAGGACACATGATTTTCATTTGTTAGTCCAAAAGTTGTTTTCATATACATCTTTCCATTTTGGACATGTACCATATTTTTCAGAGGATAAGATGCACTCCCCCCGCCCGCAAAAGTGGGTTAAAATTGTGGTACATCTTATACACTGAATACGGCCATTTTTGGCCTCCTGAGCCAAAAATATTTTCACCAAAAAAATGGGAGGCTGAGAAAACAAGATGCGTGGGGAGGTTGGAAGCCCAAAAACATGTCCATTTTTGGCATAGATGGGCCTATTTTCTGTGAAAACAGGCCACACAGAGGGTTCTGGGAGCCTGCAAAATGTTTTTGGGGATCAGGGAAGGGTAAGCAAGATGTGCAGGGGGGTTGGGGTCTATTTTTTTGCAAAAACGGGCCATGTGGAGGGTTCTGGAGGCCTGCAAAGTACTTCTGGGAGCTGGCGAGGGGAAAAACAAGACATGCAGAGACCAAAGCCTTTTTTTTTTCTTATTTTCCTCTTCTAAGTCTAGGTACATCTTATACTCTGAAAAATACGGTAGATTAATTAGTGCTAGAGGACAGAGCTTGGTTGTATGCTATTGAAGAGACACAATCTAGCTGAGTTCAAGGCATATCAAGAAGATCAGAGCTTGTCCAAGATCCACAGGGAGATGGAGCCTAAGCTATAACCTGTCACCAAAATTTATAATTTGATATTTTATGTATTATTATTTATTTTTTTTATAGAAACTTATGACCACTTTTGACTTTTACAGATCACCGTAAGGCATTTAAGAATATGATTGGTCTATGCATGTTTTGAGAGTTCCTTCAAATGAGATGGGGATGGGGGGATGGGAAAGCTGAGTAAAGATGAGGGATACAAGTGAATGGTAATGCAAACCAATACCTGTTCCTAATGCTGGCATTTTAAAGATTTTGTTTGTGATCCTGATAATAGTCCCAGAATAATTTATTTGAGTAAATTTTGTGAAGCTTCAAAAAAAAAAAAAAACCACAACACTTGAGCCTTGGCATGTTAGATGGGGATGATCTCGGGGCCAAATTGGTCTGCAAAGCTGTACACCATTGGACTTCTTTCTTTCATTAATTGACTATGCAAGGGTAGATTATTTAACAAAAGTTGCCTTCTGGTTTGGCTGCCATGAATTAGAGTCAGGGGATTGCTTAGATCTCAAAGTAAAGATTGGAAGGAAGTCAATAAAGCATCATTTTCACTTGTTTATATTAAATAACTCAGCACTTTTATTCTCTCTTGTATTACTCCTCTCCAAAGGAAAGTGTTTCCCCTCCCTCAAAGACTTTATTCCATTTTTTTTCTTTCATTTCCTGATTCTTGTGTGTGAATTGTTAATTTGGAGGATTTGGAGGATAAAGAGAACTCAGGTTATGCATCAATAAAATCTAGTGAAACCCATTGTTCATAAAGAATAACTTTGAATGTGTTGTTCAAATCCAAGTCCACATTATCCATATGTGTTATTCACATCCAAATAAAAACAATAACATTATATGCATGTGGGCACGTTTCAGATATAAAGGTAGAAGGGTATGTGTGGTAGCAATCAAAAGTTACATAAAGACTTTGCATTGTTTTTTTCCTGTCTCTAAAGTCTAAAGAAAAGGGAAATCTAGATGTATGCTAGTAATCAACTTACCACCGAGTAATTTAACATAAAATCTGGACAACTGCAGGAATTCTACCCATAACTGATTGCTCTTCCTTAGTGCTATCTAATCAAACTAGATACAGGTTCCTAAGTGTCAACTTCCATTCCTGGAGTATTGTATCAGCAGGGAAGATGATTTATCACAAACAATGAAATATCAGAAACAAATATTAAGTTCTGTAACACTACACTAGTTACTTGTACCAGAAGAAACTTAAATAATATTAATTCTAATTCTATAACTAAGCAGGGTTATTACTCCTTTTTCTGAAATGGTACTATGGTAGGTCCTGCAAGGAAAATATAATCTGGAGATACAGATTCTTTTGTGAGAAATGGGAAGGTACTTGATAGAGAAGACAGATTGAGATAGAGATGAAGGTACAGGCTGTTGTCTTGCAATGGTATTGGGAAGGTTTGAAATATTAAAAACATGTTCAATCAGAAACTACAGTGGGCAGAAAAGTGAGTAGACAGCACTTCAGGAATAGGGGCTTTATCATATCTCCTTAATGTTTCCCATGTCTGTTGTTAACCAGGAAGGATCTGGCTTCACAATTGCACACAGTTCCTGGGTGGGAGTATCAAGAGTAGAAAACAGAATGTAAAATCCATAGCACAGCTGACAAATCTGATTCATTTCTTGAGCTCTTCCTCTGCCTGGAAGGAACCAAGCTTTTGAAAAATCGCATGCTCTCAAGTGCCAGATGAACTGATATGCCAATACACTTAAAATGGCAATGCCTATTTATTTCTTGCTTGACGATCGTACGTAACTCAAGTTGGGCGCCACAATAAGCATTCTTGAAAAGCTAAGTAAGCTATCTCCGTTAGGACTTGTCTCAACTGAACAGTGCATTTGGATTCTTGGGTTTAAAGAATGTGCTCTCATAGAAAAATGGGATGGCAATCTGATAAATAATGTAAGAAAATGGATGTATTATTATATCAGATGGCACTTCAGAAAACACTTTCAGTATTTCTTCTGTCTTCAAAGATAACACTTTGAATTTTTTTTTCTTTTCTGGATGAATATCTCAGTGATCTTGAACTTTTGCAAAAGAAAAAAAATGTAATCTTTTGTTAAGTATTGGTCTGAAACTCACCTTGAGTAGACATTTTACTTTTAAAGTGATTTTAACACATTTTAAATAAATTTAAGGTATCCAGTTATACCTACCTAGGAATGACATTTATGGCATCACCAAATAGATTTCGAAAAGCATAGCTGACCATGCTAAGAATGAAATAATACTGTGCATGCCAGTCCTTTCATGTCACCACATACAAAACCCATCCTCTCATTTTTAGATTTTGTAGCATTGAATAACAATATCTGAATAGGAAATTTATATAGTGTTCAGTGGAACACAAATAGAAATCTCATATTGTTTCTGCCTGTGCTGGATGGAAATGTTGAGAGTTAAAATAATCAGGAAGCGGTAAAAAGGCTTAAATCCACATTAGTGTTTAAGTTGAATTGACAAAATTGACCTTTAAATGGTGTATTTGAAGTGTAAGATAGCAATGCACTGACACATCTTTTCATCATTATTCTTTAATGGTATCATTTCCATTCTGCACTTGTCTTCATATCTAATTTAACACTGCAGCAATGCTCTAAGCTGTTTTTTTCCAAGATTCAATAAAAATATAATTTGATTAAAGAAAAGACATACATGAAAGTAGATATGACGACTCCCTGGTGTATGAGCTTGTGTAGTTAGCAAATTACATTTTCCTCACCAAGATCTTTATAGTCCTTTCAGTATTATCCAAGGGACATATTTTTAGGATATTTAGAAAAAGGAATTGGAAAGAAATTTAAACCAACAAAAATATGAAATAAATGCATGTATATTAAGACCAGATCTGTTACCTATATTAAAAAAAATCTAGTATATGTTAAGAATTATGGTATGTGAAATGATGTGCAACCCAAAAGTTATGATCTGAAAGGAATATAATAGTATAAAATAAGCACAAATGTAACTTAACAGAATAGCAGAGTTGGAAGGTACCTTGGAGGTCTTCTAGTCCAACCCACTTCTAATGCAGGAAGCCATATACTATTTCAGACAAATGCTTGTCCAGTCTTAAAAGCTTCCCCTGTTAGAGCACCCTCAACTTCTGGAAGCTAGTCATTACACTGATTACTGTTCTGTCAGGAAATTTCTCCTTAAGAAATTTCTCCTTTCACTAAGCAAATACGGTTTGCACAAGTTGTACATAATTTAAAAAATCTGCATAGAAAAATATGTTAGTGGAATTGGAATTGGATAGCTGGGTCCCATTGTCTTAACATTTAAAATTAAATAAGAGATGCTTACATGGAACATAAATTTACATGAACAAAGACAATTATGAGTTCAGCTTCCAGTTCTCCAGGCTACAGTTCTCATCTGAAAACATAAGCTGGATGAAAGACTGGATTTAACCATCTGGAAAAAAAAAAAAGACAATGCAAACACAAATATCTAATATGAACAGGGCAGAGTCAGCAGTCTTTTCAGACACCCATTTTTAATAAAAAAAAAATAAAATAATTTTAATGAAGCTGAAATTATCCTACAAAATTATGGGGAGCTTGCTGGATATCTTGTGAGGCTTCAAGGGACGAATTCTGAAATCTTGGATTTCAGCATTTTAAAAGAGAAGATCTATTCTATCCACAGCCTTAAAGGACTTATTAATAAGGCTTGACTTGACTGATGAGGGCCTCATTATTAATCCAAGACAAAAATACATATGCTTTGGCCCACTGGGGACATATTAAAATAAGTTAATAAGTTACCATCTCCCTGTTTTTACATTCATTGACCAATAGTGGAACTGAGTAACTGGGTGTCTAGTTGTAGTGTCAACAGCAAGTGAGACAGAGGTTTTGCTTAGCTCAGTCTTGCAACTTCTTCAGCTGACCCCTGGGCATATTTGAAGCCCTCAGCTGGACCATCTGCATATTTCTGAATGGAAATCTCGAGGCTCAGATATCTTACTTGGAGCATCAAGAAGAGTACAATAGGGAATTGGGGAGAGGTTTCCTACCACATCTTCCATCAGACAAAGCAATGAAAACTAGAAGAAAAAGAGTTAAACAAATAAATCCTAGTGGAAAATAACAGCTCCACCACAGACACTGCTGTATGACTAGCAATGTGGAGTTTTGTTCTAAATGAACGATACAAACTGCTCTGGAGAGGAAAAGAGAGAGAGAGAGAGAGAGAGAGCAAATCATCAGTTAAAATATAGAAATGATAAGCCTTAAGAGTGGGTATTAAGGGAGGAGGGGAGGCAAAGGAAGAGGGAAACAGGGAAAGGGTGAGATTCACACTCCTGCACACACACTGAGGGAAGCAGAGGGATGAATGAAGGAAAATGAGGCTTGCACTAACAGAACAGCAGGAAGAAAGGCATCAAACGGCTGATTTTCCCCTTGCTTTCAACTCCTGCCTGCCGTTTTCTTAGCATACCAGATTGGTGTACTACTTTAAAGGATGTGGAGCAAAGGCGAGTCGGAAGGGCTCCAGACTTTAGGGATTGTGGTGGTGATTTGTTCCTCTCTGAAACTTTTGCACTACCTTGGACTAATAGACTTGTCAGATGGTAAGAAATTCTACAACTTTTATATGCTCCTCAAAACTTGATGCAGTTGTTTGTGTGTGCATTTGCAGGTGAATATGATATAATTAATATTGTCTAATTTAATGTTATAACATGATGAGATTTAAGCCTTATGCCCATTTACTAGGAGTTAAGCTCATCGAACTCCTGAGTTTAGATTCATAATATTGTGACATGAATTTGTTTGTTTTAGGGGAAAAATAATCAGTTTTATTTTTATATATCCTTCCTTCTGAATTCTGCAGTGCTGAATTTTGCTTTGTGCTTTTTGCAGGCTTCTGGGATTCACATTGAGGATTTTAAAAATATGTATATAAAAATGTCACCTTCCTTTCTTTACAATTCACTTTACTACTCTGAGTTCTTGTTTAGTGGAATACGATTCCCTTGGGATGTCTGAACATCGCTGAACTTTAGGAATATAATGTTTGACAGAAAGAAGTATTAGTCTTAACTGTCTGGATCTAAGCATGTTTTCTTTCCAAGTAAGTCTCAGTGAGTTCTGGAGCGCATGCCTCTTGAAAAAGTACAAAAGGTGATGAGAATGAGGATGAGGAGGATAAGGAGGAGGAGTCTGTATTTGGTACAAAGAACACTTTAACAAATTAGTAACAGAAGTGATACAGAAACTTTTCCGTTAAATAAATTTTCCCTGCTTTTGTTAATCTTGGATGCTAGTTTGTTGTTTGATATTTATAGTTCATATAGCGTATAACAGCCAAGTTCCATATTCCCATGAGGCATAAAAAACAATAATAGATATCAGCTGACATGTTAGTGCTTAAAATTAAAATAAATTTATCTAGGGAAATCTTTAAACCTTTGTTCTTGAATGTATAAGGTATCAAGCAAGATTTAAATATAAAACAGAGATATAGATATTTTTTGGTATTCAGTTACTGAGACATGTGTTCTATCATCTATCATGCAAAATAGCAGATCTCTCTTACATAAACTGTTCTTGTGTCTCTATATAGAGTTTTTAAAAATTGCCTTGGACGCCAAAGAAATAGCAAGGGTACCCTATACTTTTTCTTTCTTTTTTAAAATCTAGATATTATGCAAACTGTTTACAAATCTTTGAGTACTAGCACTGTAAACGTGAATGTAGAGCATTTTACCCTGATACAACATTAAATCTAACCAGGAACCTACCAAATGGAAAGGCTAGTAATAACATAAATGCTATGAAAAAAAGGACTCACTTTGGCGGACTCTGAAAGAAAGCAAAACTGTGTGGGATTCCATATCAACTTATGTTTGGAGTACCATCTATATGAATGCAAGACTCCCCCTCTCTTCTTTATGGTAAACGTATGGTAAATCCATCTGTGAACTTCTGTGGTTACCTGAAAGATAAATCAGTTGTCAATAACCTGTTACAATATAAATCAAAGTACTGTAATAACGTCACAGAAAAAGTTATGCTATAATACAATGCCAATATATACTGAGGCCATAATTGCATTTTAAAACCATTGAATTCCTGCTGTTATAAATCCTGGATTAGATAAGTATTTGAAACTATTCAGCTTTGGAGAAGTACCATTCAATGTCATTCAAATCCTGCAATTTATTTGCATGTAATATTTGCAGTAATCATCATACACTAATCCAACATTTCTCTGTGCTAATAGACTGCATCTAGTGCACTGTTCTGGTTGTTAATTGCAGTTACCTCTTGGTTGTAAAAGTGTGCTCCTAGGATTTGGCAGTATGTTTTGCAACATGCTGTTAAATAACTTCAATGTTCTGGTTTTATTTTTCTCTCCAGCCTTCTGAAATTTCTAACTGGAACCCAAAGCCATTCCAAAGAATAAGTACATAAAAAGAATCTCCTATAATGAATGAATTATATTTGCAATGATGTCACAGAATTAAACAGACAAAAATTCTAGACTAGCCTTTCTCTTTTTAGTTTCCTTCAAATATGTTGGGATGCAAGAATTATAATTCCAAAACATTTAAAGGTAGATGTTTATAGAAAGTTTTGCAGAGTATTGGAACAGTGGGTGTGATTGTAAGTGTGTCTCCAATCCAATGTTTGGATGAAAGTAAACTGGTAAAAATATTAGTAAGACCAAAGCAGGAAAATTTATATTGGAGCAAACTTTAGGAAAAATGTACATGGTTTACACAAAGGAAGATATTGTTTAATTAATTTTCTAGAATGTTCTTTTTATATTAAAAAATTATGGCATTTCTTGACTGTGGCAGATTATTGACTGAGCAAACTTGGGGAAAAAGATTAAATAGTTCAGTTAATGATGATTATATTAATTTGGTTACAAAATATTGTAGATTATCATCGCCCTTAGGTGATGTTTATCTATCCTGTTTAGAGTTCTAGGTGCCCTAGAACAAGAGCTTTGTAGAGATCTTTACACATTTGGCCGAAAGATATATAATCATAGATTTCCCTACCAAGATAATATGTATCCATGTGTTTCATCTGCTTAATTTTCTTTACTTTTTTGAAGAAAGCAAATTTTCAACTGACATTCTAAGCAACAGTTTTAGTCATAACTCTAATTGGCAGAGTAACCTGACCCTTTAAGACTTCCTACAGCAGAGAGGGCAAAAATGACCATGGAAGTTCTGCTTCACCATGTTCTCATGATCTTCCTTGAGTCCAGACTGAAGTTCTAAAAAGGGACTCTATACTCTGCAAAATTAGGAATTTGGGATCAAAGAGATTCATTTTGCACATGAGGAGAGTGGAAATAGGGCAACAAAATGGCAAAGTTAATTTGCAGGTTGTGGAGAATAATTTCCTCAATTATTGAAGTCTCTCGTGCCAAACATCTAGTTATTTATTCCTAGTTATTTTCCTGAAGCCTGAACTATTATTTATGCTCTGTAAATTCACTAGTTCTTATTAAATAATCAAGTTTTTTTAATGTATGTTTAGGCATGAGGTCGGCTTCATTTGTTTTCTTATGTAAGAACTCAACCATGTGAACTTTGTACTAAAATACATGCAACCTTTTTTTAAAAAAAGAAGCAAATATATATTACTTTAAAATACTAACAGCCTGCAAAGTGAGTCACAGTCACGATTTGGGGGAAGAGCTACTTGTTTCATCTAGTCATGCCTGGTGTCTTTTGAACTCTTGTGTTAGGAGAATATTAATACAGCTTCATTGTAACAGTGACTGTTTTCCACCATAGCAGCAGTGAGTGTGGTTGAATATTGCTGCCAATCATCTTTGGAGATCTTCTGTGCTTCCTTGTCTTGATAATCCCATTTTATATTGTGCTTTTTATTTTATTCCCTTAAAGGATTGTTTGGGCAAGACTTAATCCTACAGGGCTGAAAGGTTTAAAGAACAATGATACAGGTTGAATTCACAAACAATACAGTACAATATTGGGTTAAAACTGATCATTCGTCACAATATGACTAGATTTATTAATTCACAGACCTTAATCAATATAATTAATCAAGTTGTGCAAACTGTAAAATTTTAAATTTTAATTTAAAAAAGAAAAAGTCCTATGTAATGATAAAACATGCTTGTACACACACACAGATACACAAGTGCTAATCTGATTAAATTTTCTGTATTTTAGAATTAACTCCAAATTGTGATTTTTTTTCCTCATACAAATAAAATATAGAGATACTTGAAATAAATTAATAATGTAGACTGAAAAGCTACATCTTGTTTGATACTACAGTTGTTCTCATTGCCTCACAGGAATATGATAAATGTGCCAAAATTTTATCTTATATTCAAGAATTGCAAGCTAGGAAAATTTACATTTGGTACTAGATAATTGCAAACTGTGGTGAAAATCACTAGTTTAAAATGAAGTTCCAAATTCTGTAAAATGCTTTATCATGAATATAACAACAGAGAGAAGAAAAAAAATCAATAATAAGAGCATTGAAGATGGTATCCCCTTATTGTTTAAATCATGTTAAACCTGTTAAATCACGCATGTTTTGATGATCATGATAACATAATAGAATAGACTGAAGCCCTGAATATATTCATCTTAGAATAAGCCTCAATGAATTTAATGAGATTTGTTTCTCACAAGATGCAGATATGTTTTTTTTTAATATAATGGATCATTGCTTGAGGTTTCTAAAAAGGTTAAACAAAAATACTTTATCCTACTATACTTCTAAAGATTTACATAAAAGAATATATAGCTAAGTACATCTGAATATTTATGTAGCGAGGACATGTGGAATATCTCAACCTTAAACTCACCTTACCTTAGCTCAAAATGACCAATTTGAATATTCCAGCTTCAAAACAAAACCCAGCCTTTTGAGTGGCATTGCTTTGCATGTTGTCATTTCTAAAACTGTCACTGGAGGCTTTAAAACTCTTCCATGCAAATAATTGCTTTCTTATATTCTTAAGAATAAAGACATTGAACACAAGAGCAAATGATCTTAGTAAGACCAAAACATCAAGAGGCGTCTTGTAGCGTCATTTCTGACTAACACATGTCATTGAAAGTGCTGTGAGCCACAGCTCATGGAAGCGTGTCTTTTAATATAAGGTTTTTTCTACACTTACCTAACATTTTTGGCTACCCTAGATAAATATGGCTCTCCTTCTGCAATGTCTTCAGTAAGAACAAGGAAGATTTTGCTAAGGCCTTTTGACATAATTAATATTCACTGATATATTGAGACAATTTTAGCAGGCAAAGCAGCAAGAAAGTTTTCATTTACTTACCTCTGCTAGATCATTTTAATGACTTTGGTTCTTATTCACTTTCCTTGCCAGAGCCACTGTCAGACAACTGGGTAATTTTTTATTTCTCTTAAATATTATATATACTCTCAGGAGGTTTTAATATTGATAAAATGGCATAATAAGACATAGAGTCTTCACTGAGAAACTTGTTTACTTTTCGGGAAAGTACACGCTGCAGAGAGTTAGCTTTTGATGTGGCAGATTCTTAGATCTTCCATTATAGTGTCTTGTTTCTATCAAAAGTCTACTCTCCAGAAGAAAAATGCATGTCCTAAGAGATTTGTCAGGTGTTGAAGATGATATATGTGACTTGTAAAAATATGAAGTTTCTAACCAGATGCCTGGGATTTAAGAAAAGTAAAAAGCTGCAATATTTTTAGGATTTGGGTCAGAACATATTTTATATTTTAGGCCAGAATGTTAGTCCATATAACTTAGTGCTGACTATTCAGATAGAAGTCATTTCCATGGAGATAATGGCATTGAACCTGGGACCTTCTGAATGGAATTCAATTATTGATTTGCAATTTTGCTGATCTAAATTAATTTGTATTGGTTTACTCATTTGAATAATCATTTTCTGAGGAAGCTTCAATTTTCGATGTGCAGGTCTATTTGTTTTGTATTGAAATATACAAAAATAGAAATGATGGAACTGAGTATCTGTGAACATTTCCTGCGTCCATGCTCCAGCCACTTAAGGTTTTTCATCTTTAAGAACTTTCTTTTTAGAGTCCTTCCTATAATATAACCTCAGTTGTCTTGCTCAGAGTATACTAGGGTAAGTCAACTGCTGGAGTAAATGTTCGGCATTTCTGTGTAATTTAATCAGATTGGCTCTCAAACAAAACTAGATAGTCATTCAAAATATTTGTATGAATGAGCATGAATTAATGGACATTAAACGAATCCAGGCTTGTAAAATTATTTGTATGTGTTCTAATTTGGTTCACAAATTTAGTTCAGAATCATATATTGTTGCTTAGGATTTCATTTTTATTAGAATTTCATTTATATTTTTTATTTCATTTGAAATACTGATGATCTGAATATGGTTAGAATCATGAGATTCGCATTAAAAGAACTATTTCGTTAATAATAGTGAAAACGTCAGGCAGACTAACCTGCAGAATAATATAGAAGTGAACTTAATTTGAACAATGGGTTATTGATTCTTTAAATAAAATTATTCCAAATAAGCTTGTTTATTCAAGCAATATTGTTTAACATCTTTTAATTGTTAATGCTTTTAATTTTTTTTACACTTTTTATATTCTGCTTTTATGAACTTGTTAACCATTCAAAGGTGCTTGACAGTGAGATGGGCAGCATATGTATTTAATAAATAAAAATGTAAATCAATTAAAATAAATCTTATTCCACTGCTGTTTTGAAATCCTTTAAGAAAAGTTTCACCAATCTTCATTTCATTTTCACCAATCTTTTATCAATTAAGCAGGGTATTACATTTACTGAAATTGCTAGCATTTTCATACCATGCTCAGCACAATTCCTGAAATGAGCAGAAAGATAATAATCTAATGGTACATGACAGAAAGCTATGTTTTTGAGCAATCTAGATAGATTTCATCTTGTCATTTTTCCCAATGGGTAGTTGATTAGAAAGTGCTGTGAGTAAAAAAAATATAATGTGCAATTAATTCCAGGGAACAATAGATACATTTCTATCAACACATGGCCATTCACTGCTTGTCAATCAGCTTTATATTTATTTCAATTACTATCAGACACTCCCTCTTAGCTACAGAGGATATTGTTGCAATTTAACTGTAGAATATCAAGCTGTCCTTCAGATGCAAACCCATTATTCTTAAGATTTTAAAATATTTTAATTAATTTAAAAATCACATTTTGCTATTCAATGGCTCAGGCTTTATGCACGTCTTTCTGTATAACACAAAGAGTTGACTTATGTCTGA
Source organism: Myanophis thanlyinensis (assembly GCA_017656035.1). Classification (NCBI taxonomy): domain Eukaryota; kingdom Metazoa; phylum Chordata; class Lepidosauria; order Squamata; family Homalopsidae; genus Myanophis; species Myanophis thanlyinensis. The sequence continues at coordinate 18,186 of JAEANM010004664.1, forward strand.
AATGTGAGGTTATGTTAACTTCATGTAAATGAAGTTCAAAGGAAGATGAGGCTAAAGCCTGGAACATTATTTGGCTGCATTGTTTTCTTTTTCTAATGAAGAGAAACACAAATGGTTGGGTCAAGTCTGCATGAAAGGCGGTGTGCATAGACATCAGCTTATCCTTCCCAAAATAGAGTCCTAAAAGCTTGTCACTAGTTCTAACTTTTACAAAAGGTTCTATTGTAGCACATAATTAAACAACATTTAAAGAAGAGAACTGGAAGCTATTTCTCCTAGATCTACACAGGGACTAGACTAGGCATGAAAAACTTTCCTAATCCAAATGAAACCTACAGTATAACTTCAGTAACGTGTTTCATAAATCACCTGCTTTTCTGCTTGTCTGCCACCTGACAGATTGTAACATTTATCAGTTGGGCTCTATCTGTTGAAAAATTATTCAGTCCTTATGCTGATATAAATTTTATCATCTTATGTTAGTGTCCATGAATTCTTATTCCTCATTTATAGATGGGAGAGAGAGGAGTAGGGAGGGAGAGGGAGGGACGGAGGGACGGAGGGAGAGAGAGGGGGAGAGGTAAAAAGAGAGGGAGAGAAAGAGGGAGGGAGGGAAGGACCAAGAGAGAGGGAGACAAAGAGGGAGGGAGGGAGAAAGAGAGAGGGAGGGAGAGAGAGAGACACATTGTGATAGCATTAGATAGAAATCTCCATTATACATTATATTTTTATAGATTTCATTATATTTCCACTAGTTATTTAATGTAGTTTTGGCAAGCCAATTAGCTGATGTACTGTAACTTAATTTGTTTTTCCATTCAATAAAAAGCCTGCTTTTGTTAGTAAGAGTAGATTTATTCCAAATGTAACTCCAAAACTGTTTTCATGCTCTTGCTTCTGTCTGTACAACACTGGAATTCTATAACTCTCTTAAGCTTGAATTCCCATTATAATAAAGAGTTGGGCTAGACTGCTTGTTGGATAACTTGGGCCTCTTGAAAATATGACAAGGGTCTTTGACAGCATTCCCCCTAGGTTCTCCCTTATTACATTTTCCTCTTGCTGAAGAAAATGTAAATCAGCACTCTTATTAGGAGAAAGTTCATCTGGAGGTGACATAGCCTTTGACAGAAATGTTTTAGAGATCCTCTGAGGCCCATATCCTAGTTGGAAGTTGATTGGGCTAAAGAGACTGAATCCCTCATAGATGAGACAAGATGCAGCTAATCAGCCATATCTTTCTCTCTCTTTTTATTTTCTTTGTTTTTTTTCACAATATTGTACAGTATTATGTTTCCAAACTCTACAAACTAACCACATAGAGCTGGTAAGCTAGTCTCATGCTGTTTTAGCCTTTCAAGTTGGCTTTATTCACATTTCAATAGATATGGGTTTAAATGGGCTATTGATTTCTGCCACTTGGGATGTGAAGACCATTTTTTTGATCTCTTAATCCCTAAGGGATTAGTACACCCTTACCATTACACTGCACGTACTATTGATGTAAATTACTTACTGCATTGCTACACAATTCAACTGTTAAACTTTTCTGCCTACGTTGTGCTTTAAAATTCTTCATGCAGTATGTGCAGACCCAAGTGTCAAGCCCCACCGGGCTTGACTTTCAGGGGGAACCATGGAGAGGGGGTTTACAAACGTCCTGCCGATTGAAACCAAGCTGGAGTATGCAGCTGTAGGGTCTACTCGTGATACCACCTCGCAGGCCACAGTGTTCCCAGCCAACGAGTCTCCAAGCAGGGAAGCCAGATTCACGCAACAACTGGGTTACTAATTTATCAACTGCAGTGATTCACTTAACAACTGTGGCAAAAAAAGTCATAAAATGGGGTAAAACTCACTTAACAAATATCTCACTTAACAACAGAAAGTTTGTGCTCAATTATAGTTGTAAGTCGAGGAATATCTATACTTAGTTTTTTTCATTGTTTTGGGTTGTATGGTGTTGTTGTTTTTAGAAAATAAAGGCTGGTATGACCTTAGATATCATGAGAATAGATAAACACATGAATGTTCAAAAATCTTTTCATCTTAAGCATGTACATCAGCCTCATGCACTTAGCTGAAGAATGCTTTTGTATTAATTCCAAGAATCTCAGAGACTCTCTTCACATCCAACATAAGCTGAACAATCCTCCCGAATGTATAAGATGTTGGATTTGAATCTGGGAGATTCAGTCTCTGTTGTGAAAATGCACATGAGGACTCTGATCCAATTATTATCTCTTATCCTAGCTTACCCTGAAGGATTAATATTATTGGAAAATTTGGAAGAGGCAGGGATTCAAGATGAATGGCAGGATATAT
>JAEANM010004665.1:0-20509 GCA_017656035.1 Myanophis thanlyinensis
GTTGTTTTTATTGGCTGTGAACCGCCCCGAGTCCTTCGGGAGAGGGGGCGGTATATAAATCAAATAAATAAATAAATTAAATAAATAAAATAATCCTTGTGTTTTTCTTGGCAAGGTTTTTCAGAAGTGGTTTGCCACTGCTTCTTTTCTAGGGCTGAGACAGAGTGACTGGTCCTAGGTCACCCAACTGTTTTTTAGTTTTGTTTGCCTAAGACAGGATTAGAACTCAAGGTCTTCTGGTTTCTAGCTGGTGCCTTAACCATTACATCAAACTACCTTTTGTACATTCTATAGTAATGTGGTAGAGTGTACTGACAAATGATACACATATATGCAGTTTTCCCACTCTTATATGTTCCCAATTATTTAAATGGGTATGACAGCTGATAACAAATGTTGATCCTTATTTGAAAGTGGCATGTAGGGGAGTTTGTGTGCAAGTTGCAAACTCCATATCTCTGAAAATTTGGGAGCCACAAACAAACTTAAATTGGACTCTTGAGGTAAAACTGTTCAAATTTTACCTTTATTTCCACATAATTTAACTCACGGCCTCCTCTGTTTTATTTGCTTTAATCTGCTAAACCACACGGTGATTTAAAGCTCTTGTCCTCCAATTACTAAGATTCACTTCCATGCAGAAGCTTAGCACTTGATGGAGCATTATTTGCTTGCGCTGATTGCAGATTCCGTGTGAAGCTCTTTAGCTTGCCGATCAAAGCTGCACTGGTACCAGTGCTGTGGTTCATACAACCACCTCATATGTTCAAAGAATAACCTTCCTTTCCTGCACTTTTAGACATTCTTTCTTTCTAGCGTTCTTCTGAATATTAGCAACACACCATCAAATTGTGAGGAAAGAAACATTTTGGTGCCTCTGTGACTCAGCTCACGGACCATTGTAGTCGCATTTATTTCCAAATACAATCACTCTGGGTCAAAAGTTGACATTGATGTCACCAATAATTCTTAGCACAAGGAATGGCAAACTAGGTCAAGTTATCTTTATTTCCATGTTGTTAAATAGGACTGCTTGTTCTGGAATTATTCCCCTCCCTCTACACACAGTAGTGTTAATTGTAAGAGGTTCTTAGAATGGAGAGCAGTTGCCTTGTTTCCTCATATTGATGATTAATGTTGAGGCAGAATGTGGAACTGCTTCAATACCAGACATGGGATGATGAAGAAGAGAAAGTTACCACCATGGCCAAGGCAGACTGGACACACCCAGGATAGCCTCAAAGCTCCCTCTTATGCTAGTTTCTATTCTCCATGCTGTTTTTTTCACTTTTAGTCTGCCTTTTGACTTCCTCTTTCCTACTTGTCCCAATAATTGATCTACATAAGGACATTTATGTACACATTTATTGTCACTGAGAATTGGCTTCCCAAGACTTACTTTATGCACAAAAACAGAAAGACATTTCAATTCCCACAATGGACGAATGGCTGCAAAATTTAATGGAGTTAGCAGAGGTGGCTACATTGATTACTTTGATTAAAGAAAAACACACAATTACTTTTGTTTCTACCTGAGAACTGCTTCTGGACTTTGTGCTTGATGTGGAAAAACAATGAAACTTTGATTTTGGGTTTTACTGATTAGATTAATTAGATGGAAATGGCTAGTTTATTCTGTCATGTAAAAGTAAAAAGTTGAGATTTGACGTTACTATTTTATTATGCTGCACCAAAGGGAGTCTGAAGTCAATGCCTTCTCTTTCTTTTCCCTCTCTTTTCTACACGTTTCCCTTCCCTTTTCTTCTTATTATTTGCTTTTGTATGTTTGTATTTTATATTATGACTAATAAAAAGGATAATATATAAAGAGAGAACTGGCTTCCTGAAAGCAATTAGGGAACTGCTGTTATTTGGAGAATTTTCCTGCCCTATCCAGCTACAATCCTAAACACTTTATTGCTGTGATTTTGCTTCAAGAGCAGTGGGGCAGATATGTATATTTTATGAACACAGGTTCTTGAGAGAATGTGGCATTTCCTCATTTGGGTGGGTGAGTAAATTACAAAGTCAATGTCTTCATGGAATGGGTTTTTTGATCTTGAAAAATAATTGCTTTCAAAAAAATAAGGAAAGGGTTATAGAGTTATGTCATTGAGACTGGTGCATACAACCTCTCTGAGATTATAATGACTTTCGATATGTAGTCCCAACCCAATGTGGTGGGATTCAACCGGTTTGCATTGGTTTGGTAGAACTGGTAGCTAATGTTTTGTGGAGTTTGGTGAACTGGATGAATAGCGTCCATTTCAATCCCTCCGGCCCGTGGTGCCTGCGGGGCCTGCACATAAGGCAGCAGCCCAGGGCCAAAGCACCAGCAGAGCTTTTCTCGCCATCATGTGCATGGAAACAAACGTTTGTTGGACAAAAAAAAAAGTTCAATCAATCAATTCCAAATTCCATCCTTCCAAGGTGGGTAAAATGAGGACCTAAATTGTTGGGGGCAATATGCTGACTTAGAGAGGGCTGTAAAGCACTATAAAGTGGTATATAAGTCTAAGTGCTATTGATATTGCTATTGTGGCACATCTTCTGAGGTTTGAGCAAAACTTTAGCTTCATCTTTCTTTTAAAACATAAAACCAGAGGTTGGAGAAGGAGCTAGTATCACTATTGCTGTGTTCTTTATCTAGTGAAAATGGTCTCCGGTGAAAAATGATGTATGGTGAAATATTATTAACACTATGGGGAGTTACTGAAGGCTAGTTGGAAAAAATAGCTATTATTGTTGTAATCCTTTATTGTTGAAGAAAATAATAATAACCGGATCCATGGAAATATAATCTTTATTTAATTTTTTCAATCTTCTACCTCAGATATGTCTATCTCTCAGAAGACATTCTCAAGCTAAACCACTGGAGGGAGGCAGCTTTATCATTTCTGTGTGGTTGGAAATTTTCCAGTCAGTTCAGATCTCTGTCTCTTTTCCTTGTTTTTTTAAATGGGTAGCTCTGTAATAGACGTGCTCATTCTTCAGTTCTGCATGGTGCTTTGTTTTTACACATGATGATGTGTTGCTTTATACTTTCTAAAATGGGAGCCTGGAAATTCTCCTGGCCTTTGTTTTCTTTGTTCTATACATTTTGGAGATAGAGGATGACTGAAATGTTGGCAGATTGGGTATATGGATAGATGCACTCATGGATATCTTTGGTGTTCCAAATTTTTCTAAAGGGAGAGATTGTACTGTTAAACAAACTTAACCTCTCTTGTATTACCATTCATATCTCCTTCTCCTAATGTGAACTGATCAAAATAGCATTTCATTAGTCACTTTGTGGTAAGATGCGTTTATTAAAAGTGGTTGTTGTTTTTTCAAACCAGCAACAGCCAGAATTTACAATCAGAAGCCCAGTTGTTCACACCATCATGCTCTGAGAAAATTGCCTACTTTCTTTTCCAAACAGCTGGGGTAAATTCTGATTTTCTTGTCCAAAAAGAATGCATTCTCCACTTAGGCTACATCTTCCTGTTTGCTTAGGGTCAAGTTTGTGAGTCATGTGCAAAACAATTCTGTGCCAAACCCGAATTTTGCAGGTGGGCAAAATAAATACCTGAATCTTCTGGCACACCATGAATATTCAAAGTTTTCATCATTAGAATTTAAGAAAAGAATGAGAACCTGATGCCTTTGTGTTGATGCCTTTGTGTTCAGTTCACTGAATTGCTGAGTCTCAATTCAGACCACTGGAACAAATAATTTGAAGCTAATGGGAGTTGGGAGTAATGGCAACCTATTCCAAATAATAACAACTTTCTCCTTTTTGAGTTTGTCCCTTTTCTTCATCCTACTACCTATGAGCTAATTAAACCATGGGTGGCCGTTAGGCTTAGCACATCTTACCTTCACCCCCTTTTTACAGCTTCTTGGCTGCTCTTAAGTTGTGTTCTGAAACTGATTGCAAAATGCCAAAGTTCAGTGAATGTAATGTCAGGATTATTTACCAAAGCAATATGCAATATGTATACTGGGCCCTTCCCACAAATGAAAAATCAGATTTACTTTCTACTGTTGTAGCATAGTATAATTTCCATAACCCCTCCTCCTCTGGAAGCCAATTAAAATATAATTATCATTTTCATTACAATTAATATTATTATAAATATACAATTATTAGCTGTAAAAATTGGAACAAGCAGAATCTGAGAACCACTAGAGAATTATAGTTCTCCTACTTTAGATGTACATTATTTTTGTACTTTATTCTTCTGCATTCTATATATTACAGTAATTAATTTTTAAAAATGTATTTAGCCATGATGATTTTTGGAAAATTGTATATCTAAAATAAAACTTCCTGAATGAGCCTTGTTTATCGCTAAACTGTGTTTTCAGTTTTGAAAATGTTTATTTTTCTATACAAGCCAGTAATTGATGGCTACTAAAATATTCAGTTATTTATGTGTGAGATTTATATTCTGCCTCTCCTTCCACAAACTCATGGCAACATATATTTTTGCCCATAACAATAACCCCATGAATAGGTTAAGCTGAGAGAAAAGACTGGGCCAAAATTTCCTAGTAAACTTGAATTCCTTTGGCCCTGAACCGTAATAACTATATCAAACAACTGTACATATTTAGAGACAATATTTTTGCAAGTTGTACGCTCAGACTGATCTTCTAGATTTGAGACTTTATTCTACCGTATCTAATAATTGGCGTTTCTATAATTAACGAATATATTCTGTGGTTGGAAAATAAATAACCTTCCCATCTGGATGAATCATTTATGTGGATTTGAGGGCTGTCCAGTAATGCAACACTTTCAGATAATGATTTGAAATCTAATTAATAAGTGAGTACTGTATTTAGCACAGCAAGACACTAAAAGTGGATTGTTATACTATTTCAGAATCAATAATGCTGCCATTAAAATCACTAACATATACTGGTGGTTTCTAAAATGTGTATTGCAGCTAATTAGTAGACATCTGCTCAAGTTTTTGTTTCAGAATGACTTGCTATCGTCTGGAACATTAAAACTGAGGAAAAACCACTGGCAGGTTTGTTAATTTTATTTGTAGTCTTTGGAATAATAATTTTGGGATGATATTAAAAATACATTATAGATCTGTTGGAAAGTTATTGCTTTGCTCCATGCATCTATATACAAACATGAATTTCAAGTATATGTGAAGTAGACTTGATCTGATGAGCTCTCTCTTCCCCTACCCGCATTTATTTTTCTATAGTTTTATTTTTAAGTCACAGTGTACTAATAGCCTAGCTATTACAGAGACAGCAGTTCTATCAAGAAAGCTTGTGAGTGGAGATTCATTTTCCTTACCAGGAGGTATAATAAACAGAAATCCATCTTTAAAAAAAAACATGAATTGCTAATATATTCTTTCTTAGAAATTTTGGATTAGTAGAAATATTTGTTTACAGAAGTAATGAATAGAAAAATAATTATATTTATTATAATTATAATTAAATATAATTAATTTTACAGTTCGATATTACTCTGCTTTTTTCTGTGGTTTTTACTGTAGTGTTTAGTGGTTTTATATGGACTAATTATGTATTTTTACAGAAATGTCCTTTTATGTCAAAATAGCCAAAGAGAATTTGATGGAACATTGCAGCTGGATTGACCAGTTTGGGGACAAGTATCAAAGTTGGATTGGAATGTACCCAGTCTAATTTATTCATTCATTCACTCATTCAATTTTTATAGCTTATATAACTATAACTCAAATCAAGTGTCTGGGTAGCTTACGATCCTAAAATTATAAAACAATTAAAGAACTTTTTTTTTAAAAAAATCTACAAAATAAATAAATATAAACAGCAGCCGTGATGACATTTTCTTCTAAAGATGGTGAGGATTTTCACATTAGCAATTTATAAAATTCTCTCGGCTGCTGTAATGATATAAAGCTTATCTGCATTAGGGCAATGTATCACCACAGTGATAGGTTGGTAATGTTATAAATTGCCAAGGGGAATATTATCCAAGAACTGTCTTCCATGTTTCTTTAGGATATACTGAATTTTCTTGCTTCTTCAGGCTGTCATGGCTCTCAATTCTTGAGGGTGATGTATTAGCATCAGCCTTACCATGAAAGACTGTTGCCTTGCACGAGGCTCCTGTTTTTAAGCGGACATGTTATAAATCCTTCTTCTCTTGCTATAGTTTGTTGGGGATTCTGAATTAGCAAGGGTTTTTTATTATTTTATTTTTCTAAATTATCTTTCAAGACTATTCTTTGAGATTTTGAGGTGGGACCAAATTCACATGTACTTCCTTAATATGTAATATTAGCTATGGAAACTTATAAGAAAAGGGAGAAAGAAAAGTATTTGCAATCAAGGTTTTGAGTCCTATATGACTGAATTTTGAATTCTATGCATTGGTTGACATAAGTTTCTAAAAAGAAATTCAGATGGTGCATAAACAACCTTTTCTAAGAATTATTTCTTCAGTTGTAGGCCCAGTGATTGAAAGAATTGTGACATTCTAGAGATGTATGACTCTTATATAAAATGATTATTAAATAGTTACTATATGAGTTAAAGGGTAACAATGGCTACTTAAAGCCTGACTTTTTGAATGCTGAATTTCTAAAAAGCTAAGCAGCCTTGGGCATTAATGCTTCATTTGCTGCATTGTGGGTAGAAGACTGTAATACTAGTTAAAGCCTGTTCTTGCCTTCTGGGCAGCAGATAAGGATGAGAACACTACAGCTTTGATCTGATTGTCACATGGATTCCTGAAAAAGTATGTTTTATTGAGACATTTATCAGCTCCTTTTTCCACTCAAGTCAGGACAGTAGACAGTCCAGAAGGGGACATGGACTTACTCTTCCTCTCCATATCAAAAGAGGAAAAAGAACTTGTGTTGAGTTGAGGTTCACTTTCTGGAATGGCTACAGCAGCATTAGTAGCTGTTACTCTCCTGCTATAGATACCACAACACATTTGAAACAGCACATGAGAATAACTTTAGGATTTGCTAGTAACCTCAGTCCAAAGATCAGCAACTTTTTGCGATCATCATGTGAATTCTTCTTTGGCCCCACTTACCAATTTCAACCCCAATTCTAAAATTCTATGAATTGTTCAAACGTTGCACATTTTCCAACATTAACAAATATTTTTTATCAGGAGTTAGGAGTTCCTGCTTGTGGAATTGTCAACATTTTTCTGCCTTGTATTTGTTGAGTATTATAGAGCGTATCATTTTGGAATAAGTTAATATGCCTCTTGTGGCCAAAGTAGCTCCATCATCTTTTTGTACTTCTTGTCATTATATTATTATATTTTTAGCGACTCAGTGAGCAAAGAAGCTTCTGCTACAGAACTTGATGGCATAGCCTCTTCTGTCCTGATCCGACATAGTATCCTTTGGTTTCAGGTCACAGGTATCTCAGAAGAACAGTGAATTGGAGGACTGCAAATCACACTTTCTAAATGTCAGAAGGTTTCTGGTAGCACCTTCTTGGACTTACACATTTTATTAAAACATTCATGAGAAAGTGTATGCCTTTTAATAAAAGATGTGAGTTTGAAAAAAAAAAATGGTCCTGTACTACTTCTGATTTTGGGCTAAAAGAGCTCTCCTACAATATTTTTAAGTGTGTTAATTATAATGAAGACTCCAGAAAAAAAAACTAAGTTTGAGGGAGTGAAAATATGGCAGGATCCTTCATTTGGGGAAGATGGGACTAATTCATCTTTAAATGCTACAATCTGAAATATAGAGGTGTGAATGGACTCTGTGGGGGAGAGACTGCCCTTGTCATTGTTTTTGTTGAAGGAGAATGTCATTTCAGTTGCTTCATTACACTGACTGCTTTAGCAAACGGACATATTGAGAGGCGAGGGGGAAGCAAAATGCGTATGCTGAGCTACGTGTTTTTCATAGAGGCATTTCAAGATGCCTTGTTTAGTTAAAATAGTGGGGTAGTGGAGTTGGAAGGGTCGCCATATATAGTAGAGGCCCAGATCTGCTGCCAGGTGAAACAGACAATGAATCATAACAACAGATTTAATATGAGTACAGATTTACAAGCCCGTAAACTGGCATTTGGCAATAATTTGGACCCCTTCTCATTTACGTGATTTAAATCCTGTGTTCTGACCTTGAACTACACATTTCCCAGTATGACAGAAAGAGTCAATCTCTTTTCAACTCATTGGTGTTTTGCTTTTGTTGTTTTTTGAGGAAGAAGATTGGGAAAAGTGAACATGCCATGATCCAAACCCCATTAAAAGAGTGAAATCCTGCACAGAAATTCAGTACTGATCTCTTGTGATTTTCACACATCCATATAGCAGCAGCCACAAGTAGCTTCCAAGGTAGATTTGTATTTTTATATTAACTCTTAGTGTAACTTTTTAAAAATATCTTATGTACAGGTAAAATACACAATGTGTTCTTTTTGGCTGGTTTAACTGAAGTGCCAGACTTGCTTGCAAGTAAACAGGAAGAAAAAAATTGATGATAAATCAGATTTGGATATAAAGGAAGTTTAAAAAATGTATTAGCCAACAACTGGCAGCACATATGTAAACATCATTTTTTAAAACACCATGTTCAGTGTTTTCCTCTTCAGATGTCCTGTGTCAATGATTAAAAAGCCTGAAAGACTTTTCAATAAAAATCTTTTTTCTTATAATTTTATCAGATGCTAGTAAAATCTGGCTACAATCTTATCGTCATCACTAACAGCATCATCATTGGTGCCTGCCAATTTAAACCCCTCAATAACTTTAGTTCTTTTATAAATACCTAATAAAAATAGTTCTAATGTCACGCATGACATTCTGGGCAACAGTACTTTCAAAATAAATCTGATGTAGCTAATAAGGAGGCCCCAGTCTTTTGTCAGAAGTTCTTGGCAATACGTGGGAGGACATTCAAAGCACTGCTGTTCTGATCAGTAAATTAACCCTCTCCTTTTCCCAGGCTCACATGACTTCTTTGGAAGCTCTGTCATCTGTTTCCCTGTACATCTGCATGAACATATTTAGTTTTGCTGGGAAAAATACAAAGTGAACTGGAATTTGTGTATACACTTAAGAAATACCAGGGCTGACTATTAACATTATTGTGAGGCTGTTCCTGTCCTACAAATCACACAGCCATATCAATACCCAAGCATTTTAATTTGTTGTAAATCAATTTTTAATTAGTTTTATTTATTTAGGGTATTGGTTTCTGCTTTGCCCTGAAATCTTTAAAAAAAAAGATGAAAGGAAAAATACACTTAAATAAATAAAACTCGAAGTGGGCACATTAGATAAAATATCCTGAAAGTAATGTTTAGTTTGTTGCCTTTGCAAATATATTTTAAACCAAAACATGTTTTGGATTTCTGATATTTGTAGCTTATAAGACATATGATTACTGTATTGATAGCTATTGTACATTAATAAGAAATAATATATTAAGTAATAACATTGTGTTCATTTTTCCTGTAGACTGGATAGCAATAAAAATAATTCTCCATCCTGAGAAATGTTTTAACTTAATTTCAGTGGAGAACAGAATAGTATAAGCTTTTAAGTATACTTTAAATATAAACATAATTTTTCACCTGAGTAGTTGCAGTAGTATGTGATACTACAATCTTATAACAATCACGCAATCTGGCACACCAAAAGTTAACCTGAGGATAGCAAGTCGGATTTCCTCATGTATATAGGACCAATCTTCAATCATTTCAGATGGTCAAGAACTCAGAGGTAAGAAGAGACCACAAAAATCATAATCTAAAACTTGCTTCTGAATCACCTAGTGAGTTTTGAATTTTAATTAAATTTCCCTGGCCTACTAATTGTTGTCCTTTAGTAATGTGACTGATACACACTTTAAGAGGAACTGCATACTAGTTATGGCCACCCTTTTTGCACTCGTTATGTCAGAATTTTTTTTTTTTTTTAAAAAGCCTAACTTGACTCTGCTGGTGTGTCCACCTCTATTCCCCTGGATAAAAGAGAAACAAATCATAATAAAGAGTCACTTTGGATAGTGAGATGGATGGCATGTAAATTGAATAAATAATTAAGTTATAAATTGTAAATATTCTTCAATTTGTTTTTCTCTCAGAAAAAAAATATTGCTCTAGGTTGCACGAAGCCTGGAAATTTCAGAGAATGTTCTTGTGTGGCCTTAGAGCCTCTGAAAAGAGCGGGAAAGCACGCACCATTCTCACAGAGTCCAGAGGCTACGCTTGCGGTCTCTAAGCGTGTCACCAAAAAGACATGTTGTGCCCTGGGTCCAATGGAAGGGGCAAATATCATGCAGCAGGCATGCAAGATTCAAGCAACTGTAGGCAAGGTTAACAGAGGTGTTAGTGATGAAGCAACCCCTGGGGGAGGGTTTGAGAAGATGCAGCAGAAGGGGAGCCAGGGAGAGTTGCAAGGAGAGTGTTGGTGCCAGTGGTGTACACAGATGGTTGTTATGTATCTAGATCAGGGGTGGGCAATTATGGCTCCTTCATGACTCGTGGACTGCAACTCCCAGAATTCCTGAATTCAACTCCCAGCATGGCTGGCTCAGGAATTCTGGGAGTTGAAGTCCACAAGTCATGAAGGAGCCATAATTGCCCACCCCAATCTAGCTCCTGCCAGGCTTACAGATGTGGCAGGAGCTGGGTACGTAGTGGGAGAATTCTTGGCTGGAGCAGGAGGTGAGGGAGAGAAAGCAGAAGACTAGGATGTAGATAGGCAGGAGCAGACAAAAACAGGAGCAGAGTCAGGAAAGGAGAAGGAAGAGCATGTCCGTGCATCATGGATTATTGATGGCTGAAGAGGAGAAGTAAAGCCAAGCCAGATTCCATCATCCCAAAACGCACAAAATCTTGAAAGTGCTGAAGGAAGAGCCAGAGACTTGGTCAATAACATGTTGAGGTCAAGAAAATAGCAAAAATCAGAAGCAATGATGTGGGATGCTGGTTGCTTTCAGCAATGGGATGTAGTCCCTGCATGGTTTAAATCCTCAGCCACCAAGCAAGCACAGCTGAAGCTTTCCTTGATCAATGATGATCAACAATGAGGTTTGCTTGAAACATCAGTGGCTTGTCACATACAAGGTGACGAGGCACAGGAGTGCCAGACCCTGGCGGTCTTCTCTCCTCCTGGCACATATATGTGCCAAAAGGGCATTGGTGCTGGCCCAAAAATGACCTGTCAGGCATCAGTGATGGCAAAGAAATTGCTGAATCTGTGGACACAACACCTGATCTGCCCAAGTCTTGGAGCTTTGCCCTGGGGATGTGACAGAAACACTGAACATTATTAAATCAATCTCATTAAAGTTTGCTATCATTTAACTTGGAAGATATACAGTACTAGTTGTGAATTATAAATAATCCCAGTATGAGTTCTTGTTGGCATCTGGGAAAATGAAAAGGAAGGTTGCTGGGTTTGGAATGATGTTGTTTATGCAGCAACAAATGTTTTCCTTGAGGGTAAATTTATACCCTGCATTTTTAGTGTGCACTTCCTAAAAATGTAAAGCCTTATGGCTGGCAGTGATATAATAAATCCCAACCAGCAGCTGTCAATAACCTTTATATTAATAAAAAGTGATTAAAACATACACAAAAACCCTATCCTAATTTAAAAAAAAAATAACATTAACCCTTAAAATACCAGATAGAAAAAGCACTTGGCAAACCTTGCAGTCAAATGAGAGAAATGGTTTTGGCTTCTGGTAACAGACACTGTCCTGTCTTAGCAGCTGCACTGGCTGGACTTGAACACTAACTAGATTGGTTCTTGTAGGGTCAATAACAGCCCTTCTCAGCCTAGTCCCTGTAACATGTTTCAATATTTTTTAAAATTATTCAGCCAGTTGGTATAAATGAAGTTGCTGTTTCAACATATCTCGAGGATCAAAGATTGGGAAAACACTATAGATCAGTAATGATTATACCTTGCTTAGTAATTTAAAGAAGGATAAATGTCTTCATCAGATCTGAGTCAATATGATCTACTAAATCTGCAAAACATAAGCAGCAACTAGACAGCCAGAAAGTGTTCTGGATCTCATCACTGTGTTGTAATGGTTGCTCAGATTTTTGTAGTCCAGGTTTGGTAGCTCCCACTTAGTCTGATCTTGCACTCTTTCATCTCTCTGAAATTGGATGCTATGTTTCTTTTAAGATGTCTCCTGATGTATATATTTTTCTGATCAGCTCTCACTATTGGCAGGAATGATATAATCACAGTGTTGGTTGGCCAGAATATCACTGCTGTTCCTTAGGCTGACAAGGATGTCATGGTCCTGTTCTATTGTATCCTTTGCAGTACAAATTACACTACGTTGAGGCCAATGTAGAAGGCCTTCCAAAATTTTGGTTTTGTAATCTCAGAAACAAAGCAATGGATCCAGAGTGGCATTTAAAGGAATTCTTGTCATATTGAAAGAACAGGATGAGAAATAATCTTTAAGGTTCCTTATTCTTTTCCAGCACTCTTCATTCCTTTACAGCTCTGATAAAGCTGCAATAGATGGCTGCAGGGCTAAAGTTTGTTTGTTCAGCTATAAAAGTATTGTAATCCTGGACCTACTACTGTAATGGAGCCTTCCCAGCTTGGTTATAAGTCATGATGTTCATAAAGCAAGTCACCCACACGACAAACACAATTTTAGGAGCTTTTTTTGCAGCAGTTATTAAATAAATGCCATGGTTAAGTGAAGTACTGAAGTAACCGAAGTAAATGCAGGTTTTTGACAAAATCATTGTGAAATGCAGTCATGTGACAATGGGGTACTGCAGATGGTCATAAATTTGGGTTGGTTGTCAAGTGCTCAATATTTCAGACAGTTCCTAAGCGACCAGTTGTAAGTTGAGGACTACTGGGACTACTAATAACATCAAATAACAAAATACCTTTATCTGATGCTGGATTAGGGATTATGACATGTCGTCACAGACAAAAGTGCATTGGGAGGAATAACTTGAAGGAGATCTGGAAAACTATTAAATTATATATATATGCAGTGGTAGGCAAGAAAAATTTCAGTAGCCGGTTTGCTAAAAATGTGAGTGTGTGCGTGTGTGTGCGCATGGGCCCATGGCAAGGCTTCCACTCATGTGCGAGGCTTCCGGCACTCAATGAGGCTTCCGTAAATGCATGCGGCTTTTGCCACATGGTGAGGCTTTGCTTTGGGCCTGTTCGCCCTCCCCTTGATCTCTGTTCTCTGGGGCAGCAGCTGCTTCTCTCCTCTGCTCTTGCTGGGAGAGCATCTTGTGCAATTTAACGGTTTTAAGCCGCCACAGGCTGGATAAATTGCTTCAGCCCAGGGGGCTGTAGTTTGAGGCTAGAGTGGGGTTGGCATGAGGGTGGAGGTCCCAGGACAAGGCCAGAGCCGGGGACTGGCACGTCTCTTGATTCAGCTGAGCAGTCAGCCTGCGGGCGGAGGCCCTGGGTAAAGGCTGGAGCCAGGGATTGGTGCATCCCCCGGGCCTTGACTCAATGTGAAGGGTGAGCAGGCAGCATGCTTACCTTTGGTGAGCAGAGTGGGCAAGGCGTGGAGATTAGCTGAGCCGCATGGCGATGCCAAGCTATATAGGGGGGTGCAGGGTGGATGGGGCCAGCTGGTGGTATGATTTGCTGGTTCTCTGACCTGCGCAGGACCAGACCAACTGGTTCAATCAAACCGGCAGCAGCCCACTGCTGTATATGATGCATTTATCCCATATGTATAACCTCTATAGAATTCTATGGGACTTGACCAGTGAACCTATCTTTCCACTCTTATTAAGAATAGTAAAATCAAGATTCCATACAATGCATCTGACATTCTTAAACATTAATGCATTTTCAGAAAAATCAGTCTGAATTTAAGGGCTTGTAATATTATAACAAAAGATATCCATGCAACTATGCCTGAGTCATATCTTTTGTAGTTGTCTACATACTGCAGTCTTGTAAATCTTGCCTTCAGTTTGCCAAAATCTAGAAGAATGACATTTGCTATATTAATAGAAAATCTTAATTGAATAACCTCAATTATACAAATGTTTCCCTATCCAATCTTGGTCAACTGAAGGGGACAGTGCTCATCTATAATTCTCAGGCGAGGGAACCTGTGTTGTCTGAGAGACATTTCTATCATCATGTGGCCATTATGAAAATATGGAATGCAGTAACCTTCCCACTGAAGTGGTACCTATTTATCTACTTGCATTTGCACGCTTTCAAACTGTTAGGTTGGCAGGAGCTGGGGTAGGTAATGGGAGTTCACCCCGCTGTGTGGCACTCAGCTCTCTAACCAGGAAGTCAGCTTTCTAGATAATGGGTTAGTGTTCTAATAAACTCTACACACTAGTACATGATAGAAAACAATATGATCATATGTTTACTTGTCTTTGATATTTTTGGTATTAGATCACAATATATGCATTTACAATAGATTCATTGATACAATTAAAAGTCCCCCTTCCTTCCCGCTTCACAAGGGCAGAAGCTTAGTCTTCTGGATTTATAAAATGCTATGCTTACCAAGGATGGAACTAAATATATACTTTCTTCTCTACAGTGAAATTAAAAATGAGTGCATGTCACTAAAATGGAACATTATTATATTACATAACTGTACTTGTCATCCGACAGATCAATAATGACAGTACAGCAGTGTATGATGAGTCGTAGGCTAAACCTTCAAAACCCAAACAACGAATACTGACAGCATTGTATATATAAATGTAGAAAGCAGCTATAAGAGGAAAGAGTTTATCCAACCAATCAGTGAATTAGCCCTGCTTAATGGAATGTACCTAGTGTAGCAAAATACTGTATGCTAGGCTGTAAATAAATGAAAGCATCTTAAAAGAAAACCGACTCGTTGTTATATGATCACCATTCATGATTGTACCAATGAAGAAAAATAATTAATCCTTATGGTTTCATCGAAGGCTCAGAAAGCCATCTCTGATAATCCTTTGCCAAAATCCTTAAGGAATTTTACTGGATTTATGTATACTTCGCAAAATGTATACAGAATCTCAGATGTTATAAGTATTGAAGAAGTTTTTTTACACACTGCCTTGAGCTGAAATGTGAGCGGATTTCTCCATGCTAAATTCCAATCTCTTTATTGCTGATCTATACAGCTCAGTGGAGATATTAATGTCTTGGTAATGAAGTTCTGTACATGGCATATTTTACCCAGTGAGCTGTCTTGAAATATCTCTGTGCCAAAAGAGTATGAAGCAATGCCATTGAACAAAGAAAATAAAAAACCAATGTGGCTGTTGCTTTCTACTTCTAGAAACAGAGTGCCTTCTGTTGCCTGCGTGGGATGACTGGTATTGCTAAATCTGAGATGCAGAAGCACAGAAAAGGAAGAATGGACAAATCCTGGCAAATGGAAAGCCGTTCTAACTAAGCCGCAACAATATTGATTTTCAACCTTTCTATCCTGTTTTTTTTTTAAACCACAAGACATCCCAAGTTTACAAAATTAAAAGCCAAATCAGAAACTTCAGTTAAACTGGAACAGCATAAGCATCAGAGAAAAGCCACAATATGGAATGAAAAATGTGATTATTGAGGCTTCACTTCCAGGAAGTGAGTTATAGACACTTGTGTAATATATCTGCAAGCATTTTTTTTTCCAGCCTGGGGTGGTATGAATTGTGATGGGCAGCTGAGAAGGAAGATCTTCTGGTAGTCCCCCTCTAGAAGCAAGCTTTTTAAGGATTCCTTCCCAGCATTTCATCCTATTCATTTCATCAATTGGTATACTGCTTGCTTTATCAAAAACTTCTGACAAAGCGTGATTTGACAATTATGGGGCTTAATGACAAGGAACCGCAGGATTGATCAAAATACCTTTCTAACCATTAAAAATACAAAGTATAATACAGGATCCCAACTGGAAGAAAGAGTGAGGTGGGCAGTCCTAGCTGATTCTTCATTATAGACTTGAGGTGTAGCTCCAGAGCAGTTTTTCATAAACTGGCACCTTCCATATGTTTTAGATGATAACTCTGGGGCTCCTTGGCTATGACAACCATAATTAATTTCAACATCAGCAAAATGTGTGCGCACCAAACCGGTAGCAAAACCAGTTGCATTCTACCACTGATCCCAATTATGAGATCAGACAGGTCCCGGTCCTAACGGATTGGGAGATTGAAGCCTACTAACTGTAAAAAGTCATAAGAAGGCTTCTTTGACTTGGCTTAGTATGTTGTGATGTCCCAGATTATAATTATATAATTAATTATACACTTTATAATTAATGGCCTATATCTTCCACATGTAGCAGATTATTATGCTTTAGACAGTGAAATATGGTATAATTTCAACATGTGGTTTAGGATAATGTGCAGATCCAACTACTGTATAGAGGGTAAAATGACTGTTGGATTCATATATCACGCTAATCTATAGTTTGGATAATCAGTTTGCTTAACACACAGCTGGGTGGAATATTGCACAGTGGTAAGCCTTAAACTAAGAGTTATAAACCACAAAAAGGCTGGGACAATACAATATGCTAATCTAAAACCAAATAAAACTTATTATGGTTAATGTAATGTGTGAAATAAATAAATCCATATGTGCAGGAGCATCATTGAAAATCCAGTTTGAGCTAGGTTAAGGCACCAGGCTAGAAACCAGACGATCTGAGTTCTAATCCTACTTCAGTTACTTTGGGCCAGTCCCCCTCTCTCAGCCCAACTTCACAGATTGCTGTTGTTAGGAAAAGAAATAATACTAGATATGTTCTCAGGCTTGAGTTGTTTATTAAAAAAATTATAAAAAGTAATGAAGGCAGGATACACACACATACATTCACACATACATACATACAAACAAACATAATCTGGTAATGCAGTAGTATTTTAAGATGTCCTTCCTTTCCTTTTTCTTCCTTTGCTGAGGAATGATCTTGCAAAAAAGGCCCATCACAGCTTATAAAACTGCAGCTGATAAAAGTCTGGTATAATGTAGCAACAGCAGGATGATCTAACACCCCCGCTCCCCCTCCCATCCCTAGAAACACAAATTCTGCACTTTTTCTATATTGCCATTAATCAGTGAGAAAAGGGATTCTAGAACTAATTTTAAAAGAGCTCAAATAAAGCCTGAATAATTTGCATTTAGAGAGAGTGGTCCTTTTGGTTTAATTGGGTTTACTGAATCCATTTTAGATGTTGGCGATTGCTGTACGGATTGAACCTCTGCAGTCCTTTCCCCAAATGAAAGAGTAACCCTTGGAAACTAGTTGGCATGTAATACATTTCAATGCAGCATAATAGGGTAGTCGTGCAGGACTCTGAACTGAATGCGACACATTTCCTTAGTCATTCGCTTGTAGCTGTAATGACCATCTTACCTTAGCTGGGATTCCAGGCGGATTCAACATTTGATACAACCTGTATTAATAGATTTCTTCTCTACCTAAGAAGTGGTCTGAATATGGTGCTTAAGAATATAGTTAACCTTTACATTCTGTAGCTGAATGAAATTGGCTTGCGTACGTAGAGAGATCTTGTTTAATTAGGGCCTCTGACAGCAACTGTCACAAAAGACTTGAAGGACAAACCAACCAGGAGTTTTATTGTTCTTCGACAACAAAGCAGATGCAGGGAATATAGTTGACACTAGAGTCTCCTGCAATTCTGCAACGTCCGAGTTTAATGCTACCTAGTTGTGACTAAACTATAATGTGATTCTGGATGCTTTCAAGGGGGAAACTCCTCATGTTATTATTGTGCAACTATTCTTTCAGACTTTCTGGGGATTGTTTGACAAAGGTTGAGCCAGTGTCCTTCTCCCTTCCACTTCTAGAAGCAGACTGGAGTCAGATCCTGCTCTAACTCTGGCATTAAAATTAAGACATCCCATCCCAACCTTTAGGGCAGCTTAAGAAAAACAAGATAGGCTAGTTGTTTAGTCATGTGATGCTGGACGCTCTGTGTTTTCCTCCCAAATGGATTTCTTAGGGGTAAGAAAAAAGAAAAGAGAGGGAAGATCTAGGAAAACATCAGAGGTTAGAAACCTATTATCCTATCTCTTTAAATAAGTGTCTGAGGCAATATTTGTTAAACAGTTTTAATTTTACAGTGTTTCTAAAATCTGTTATTTTGATTTTACGTTCTATTGAAAAACCTTTGAGAGACCTCATTAATTGGCAATGTAATAAATTAGATTTAATGAGAAAGGAAGGAATTATTGGCTAGTCATCTCTCAATGACTCTGAATGGCTTACATCACAAAAGTATGGAGCAAGAGAATGAGAGGAAAAAGATAAGTATGTCTGGAACAGGCAATCCACCACACCAAAAGAAAACTAACGGAAGCTCAACAATCATTCCTGGGGCCAAAACCAGGTTTTCAAAGATTTGTAAAACAGCTGCAGGGTGGAAATTGCATGGCTCTCTGGGGAATGATGTTCCACAAGGCAGGCACCATGACAGAGAAGATGTACTTCTTAGGTCCCAACAGATTATACTGTTTAATTGAAGGCTCGGGGTGGGGGGGGGGGGCAGAGAAAAATAGTATTTTGTACCTATGCCATGAAGGATTTATAGGTGACTATCAGCACCTTGAATTGCATCTAAAAGCTTAAAAAGGAATAATGCCACACATAGGTCTATTACTGCTTGCTGTAGTGTCTAAGTGGTATCCAAGGCAGCCCCCATGTAGAGTGCATTGCACCAGTCCACCCGTGAGATCCATTTGTGAGGTCACTAAGGCATGAATGACTGCCTGAAGGACCTCTTACTCTAGGAATAAGTGCAACTAGCACACTAGATGGACCTGAGCAAAAACCCACCTGGCCACAAGTGCCAGGTGGTCACTAAAAAGATCTAGGTCCATTACTTTATTTCCTTCTGTGAATACAGAACTGTATACAATTACCTCATCCTGTATACATTCTACCTCATCCACCCAGTGGTGGAATTCAAATTTTTTACTACCGGTCCTGTGGGCGTGGCTTGGTGGGCGTGGCTGGGGGGATGTCATATGACTGGGTGGGCAGTTTCTGTAAGAAGGGCAATAAAGATTAGGCTAGATTCTAGAAACAACACCAGAATGTTTTTTTCCTGCCTTTCTTACAGGATTAACCCTGTAAAGTAAAAAAAGCCAAAGGGAGATTTCTTCTAACAACCGGTTCTCTAAGTTGCTTAGAAATTTGCTACTGGTTCTAACGAACCTGCTAGAACCTGCTGAATTTCACCTCTGCATCCACCCTACGATTAAGAAGGATCAAAGGCCAAGATTTTTCAAGATCTTTGATTTATTTTACATAATGAAAGCTGTATACAAGTCCACACTCCCTTATTTGGGAGCTTCTCACAAGCTTAATCACCTTCAACTACAGATAGGGAATGACTGCCCCACAGGACATTAAGTGAGGCCCGCTCTTTCCCTCAAATGGATCTACATTTGGCCTTTTTCTCTTGCGGGAGAAAGCGGGGGCCTATTTTTCTAGATGCAAAGGAGCAATAGTTCATGGTTTTGTCCAGCAAGGTAATAGGAGTAGTACTAGAGATGGGGCTTAATAGATGCCACATGACACTGTCCAATTTACTGGAGTTGCATTTATACCCTTAAACCATTTAAAACCACCGTTCCAGGTATATACATACTTTATGTTACAAATCAAAAATAATTTCCTTTAATCCAGTTTCTTCTTGTTGCTTCTCTATTACTGCACAGGAACAGAATCTGCATGTTATATTAAGAGATTCTGAAAATCTCAAATTTGAATAAATTATCCATCAATGAAGATAATCAGAATCCAAATTTACAAAATACAGTGTTGCATTTACTACTCATTCAGAAAGGAATGTGTATTTGTATTACAGAGACAGCACGAAGATTTTGCTCTTTTACTGATCAGTATGTCCCAGCTTATGCTCTCATGACAGCTACTGCAAGTAGTTGTTGGTACAAGTGAAAATTTGAACAAAGAACTAACTTTTGAGGGGTCCTTGGCGTTTTCTGAGCTCGGTTGTTTTCTTGCTGACGTTTCATTTCCCAAACTAGGTATCATCATCAGTGCTTGACTAACACTGATGATGTTACTTTGTTTGGGTAATGAAATGTCTGCAGGAAAGCAACCAAGCTCAGAGAGCACTAAGGACCCCTCATTTCAACCATGAGCTACAAATATTCTTTGTTGTTGTTGTTGTTGGAACTAGCGTGTGCTTGAAGCAGCAAAATCTCATGATGTTGTAAATCTTGAGAAAGATTTTTGGTAGTGTTGCTCAGGATCCTGCAAGGGTTTACAAAATAATTCCAACTCTTGGTGAGTTCCTTATGCCCTGGTGCCCACAAGAACTACACTACCCAACTCCTACTTATTCACATGTTCTCAGTCCACATAGAAAAATATGGGAAGGGCTACTGTAACTGTCAGAACCACACTAAAAGTGTTTTTATAAATATGTCTCAAATTATAGGTTGTTCATTTAGCTTTTAAAATGGAAACCTAGAATTGTGATGAACGTGAAGGTTCCTTTAATTTCTTATTTGCTTCATTCTTATTTCTATCTATCTATCTATCTA
>JAEANM010004666.1:0-20502 GCA_017656035.1 Myanophis thanlyinensis
TTTGCTGTGAACCGCCCCGAGTCCTTGCGGAGATGGGGCGGTATATAAATTTAATAAAATAAAATAAATAAATAAATATGTTTTAGCCTCCACTCCCCAAATCATCTTTATTGCTTTATTCTGAACTCTTTCTAGAGTCTTCTTTGTTGTAGCCAAACTTGAAGTTTTAGTGATCTTGGGTAGAAAGTAGGACACTGATTCAGTTAGGTACTAAATTCTGAAAAGCTGAATCACTTTGTTCAGGAAAAATATGTGTGACTAGGCAGTGATTCATATGCTGGTGATTTCTACACTACTTTTGTTATGCTACTCACTGGGGCTGGGAGAATAAAACAGGAGAAAACTGCTAAAAAATAAACTTTTTGTTGCTTGAACTAATTTTCCAGTGACTTTGATGAAAGTAAATTAGTGTTCCCAATCCTCCCAGCATAATTGTAGTGCTATACAGTAAGTAGGCTTCCAAGGTCATATTTCAATTCTAGTTAATGCAGTGAATGAAATCTAAAAACAACAATTGTGTTATGGGGAAAGGAAGGAGGAGTATATTCATTCTAAGGAATAGTTTTGTTTTTACATATAAAGAGAGGCATTATGACTCTTGGCTCCATTATATATGGGTTTAGATTTTAATGTACGTAAAAATGTTTACAAGCATGTTGATGAGAGGAATTTCTCGATCAGTTCTAAATCGAACTATCCTCGTCACCTTTTTCTCTGCAGAGTGGTTTTCTGTTTGAGTAGGAAATGGAGTCAGGAAGCATTGTGGGGGAAAAGGAATTGAGCCTTCAAAGCAGAATACATGTTTAGGAGTCTCAGACAGAAGGATGAAACTGCATCTGTTTATGTACTGTAGCTATACAAGTGAAGCTTATTGAATAGAAGAGTCACTACTAGCTCTGCTTGCTGGGCAATTTTTACTGAAATAACTTGCTCCTTTGTCAGTTCTTCATTTTACCTTTTGGAGGAAACTGGCCTTCCCTTGCATGGGATAAGAAATTAATCCAGTGCATCCAGCTAAAGAAGATGTAACTTTATCTTGACAAGCTATTATTTTTCCATAAAAGCCCAAAACCACTGCTTTATTCACAATTTCTTTTTTAAAAAATGGGGTGGCTCTATGAATTGATATGTTATGGCAGGGATGGGGAATTGTGCATTGCATGAAAAACAGTACAAAATAGTAACTATGGCCACAGGAAATTTGCCTCACCCAGTTTTATAGTAAACCACAGTCCCTTCCTTTACTTAAAAGCTAATTAAACTGAACTCAGCTGACTTTATTTATATTTATTTTATTCAATTTAGAGGATGCCTGAATCCAAACAACTCTGACCAGCCCACACTTTAAAAAGTTAAAACAACAACAACATGAAATGTGGGTAGGGTGGGGAAGACCAAAGGAAAAAACAACAGTTTTGACAAGTCCTTATCCCCAAGGCCAGGTAGAAAGAACTGAAAGATTTCAAGTACCATACTTTCAGAACATTATCAGGGTGGGAGCCTTACAGAAGTCTGGAGGGATTTTGTTCCAGAGGGTAGGCACTGCAATAGAGAAGCACTTGCTAGGTAGGTCCCAATAGGTGTTTAATTAATTCCCCAGTGTAGCATATTTTATGGTTCACATGCCACATTAAAAAAAGCAAACCACATTATGGCTTGATGGGATAGGTAAGCTAGGTCATGATGTCCTATACAGCAGAGTTCATTTACAGTGGCGCTGGAACTACAGTAGAGGCCCAGGATGTATAGCAGGATGGTAGCCTGATGCCACCACCTCTGGGCCACTACTTCACTCCTAGCACCACCACGGCCAAGGAATGTCTTCTCAGCACAACGAAAAGGAGCGTATCATGTAAAACCAACGGGGCCTTTTGCCATGGCTAGCCACTCCAATTCCACATCCCAAAGCTTCAGCCATTGTTGCCACCCTGCACTTTGCTAGACCTGCACTCTTGGCTTTGCTGCCATGCTTTCCATTCCATAGCTCTGCCATCCTGAGCTTGCTGCCCTGCTCTTCTGAATTTGCTGGCCCTGTCAGCCTTGCTGCCCTGTCATTCCCAACTGACTTTCACTGTCTTTCTCTCACTGCTGAAAAAGCGCTTCCATCCTGGCCGGATGCAAGGCAACTGCTGGCTGCCCCCAGGCTTCTTTCTGAAGGTTTCTATAGTGTCGGAGAATGGTCCATGCTGTTTGGAGAATGGTCTTGGGAAGAAGGCCTGGTCCGTCCAGCAGCTGCTTCACATTGGGTCAGGCTGGGCGAGATGAAGAAGGCAAAGGTCAGCAAGAGTGACAGGGCCAAAGAATCAGGGCCAGAGAGCATGGAGCAGAAAGACCATCAAATGTAGACGAGTACAAGTCAGCCAAAAAGGCAGGTGAAGAAGTTGAAGAGGAGGCAGTCTCTTCACTTTATTGAAGCTCAGGATTGGGAGAGAACAAGCCAACAATGACTTGGGTAGGTCCTTGCCTAATGATTAGTGGTATTCAAAATTAATAATGGCAATGGGGATTGTTAGGGTTGCTGTTACTAAGCAATGTGCTGTTGTTAAGTATGGTGCTGTTACTAAGCATCATATAACATGATGCTTTATGACCACATCACTTAGTGACATAAATTTTGATGAGAATTACCATCATATCTCAAAACTACCTGTATCTGAATTTCCGGTCTGATACTGTTTCCACTTTGGGAAGGAGGTGGGGGTGAAGAGGGAACAGTGTTGTGGTAAACATACATGTACTAATATTCACTGACAACCAGCAAACTTCACTATAAATATAATTAAGTTAAATTGAAGTTGACTTGACCAGGAGGGTTTTACACTTGAGAGACAGTAAGACCCCGGATGTTTTTAGGCTCTGCAGCAGCTAATTGAACTTCATGAATGACAAATTTTGTTGTTAATGTTAAGACCATTTAGGCCTTGAGTTAATAAAACATACCACTTACCGTTGCTTGAATGAAAAGATTTACTAGATCTGAAAAAAGAGATGGGTTTCTTTGACTTCAGCTATTAATTCTTCTTTTCTTATGATGTGGTTCAGTACCCCAAAATAAAGCAGGGTGGGAACCATTTAATCATTGAGAACCAGACTGTAATGGGGAAAGACTTGTAAAATTAACCTTTCTTATTCCCCTTACCCTTTTCAAACATACCTGCGTTAACTGAACAGATTATGAGTGATGGATAGTGGCTTTATTTACAAAAAAGAAAAGAAAGCTTGAAAGAGATAACATTCTAAAGCTACCAGTCTGTTTACCCAAGCTAATCCTTATTAAGTTGCAAGCTCATCCATTAGTGAGTTATGTCCAGTAAAGACAATTGTATGAGAAAAATATCTCAGATGCTTACAGTGCAGTTTGGTAGACAATATAGCTTTTGTGTGTTAATGGCTTTTGGAAATTGCCTGCCAAGTCACTGCATGGCTGGAGATGGGGAAGTTAGGGGAATAAAACAGGAAGAATACAAGGACAAGGAGATACATGCACTCTAATCTTTTTCCCCAATTACTTTTCTCCTGTGAACCAATGTTGGTACTTACCATTTCAGATTATTCATTTCTTAAGATACAGGATATTTAAAAAACCTCTAAGCCTTCCCTCCTACTATTAAAACTAGTATAACACATTTTAAAACTAATTTTGCTAGCTTGTTTTCTGTACCTTTTCTTCCCAGTTCAGTTCCTCACTGTTGAAATTTTGTAACTATATTCTTTTCATTCTGCAGGTTATTTATTTTACTGTACTTTGCTTTTAAGTGTCATGTCCAAAACTGTACCTTTAGATTTGTCTGAAAAAAGGGTGACCATGTACGTTGTGTAAATTTATTTATTATTAGATCTATTTATTCTACCTTTATCATTTTTAGAAATAATTCAAGATGGCGAACATACATTCCTCCTCTTATTTTCCCCACAACAACTCTGTGAGATGAACCATTGCCTCTCCTGATATGCCCACTATTTGCTTCTTTTTTTTCTAGAACTTGAGTAAATTTTAATGATAGATTACTATAAGCTAATTTCAGATTGGTTAATAAAGCATGTTTTGTTTGAACAAACTGTAGTTAAGATTGACTCCAGTCAAAATTACACCAACATGCAGTTAACTGAAAAAGATAAGGATAAATCATATTCCTCCCACTCATCAAAGCATAGAGAGAGAATCTCCCCCGAAGACTGCATTTATATGATACAAGAAAGAAAATGGCTGATTATACTAGCTGTGATGCACTGTCAGGGTGAATTTATTTAAATCAAATCAATTTAAATCACGATTTAAATCATGATTTTAAATCACTAGTAAAAAGGCTTGATTTAAATCAACTCAATTTAAATAATAATTTTTAAATAACAACTGTCATCTCTGTCCCTCAGTGGCTTATCTTCTGACCCGCTGTTCTCACTGACAGTCCCAATATTACAGAATATACAGCCTCATGCTACATAACTAAGTTCCATTTCATAATGAATAAATTACATTATTAATGTATCTTAAATGGAAAACTATATTTAGATAGATTTTTACTTCAGAAGCATTTTATTAAAACAAATTTGATAAAAATAAAAAAATCTGATTTAAATTTTAAAAAATCCAATTTTTAAATTTCTTTTTTAAAAAAGCATCGATTTTTATCCACTCTGTGCATTATACATGCATCACAAGATAGTTTAAAGCTGATTAAATCATTGGCCTATAGCCACTTTCTTGTTTCATGCTTAAGATGTTGTCTACTTGCCACTTCTGTCTGTTGTGCTTATTTTAGATTTGCTTTTCTGATTAGCAAGAATGGAAGTTACGTTTATCTCCCAGTTTCTAACCTGATGCCTTAATTACTACACCAAACAGGCCCCCAAACAAATGATATACAGCCCCAAAAACAAGCCAATAACTGTCAAAGAAAAATTGTGTGGGATGAAAATAAATGGCATGATCGTATATGTTCATGACAATTAAGCTGTATTGTATAGAAACATTATGAGATTCAAATCTATGCTCCAAGAAAAAAAATACTAATTTTTGGTGAGTTTTATATTATAATTTAAGCTTTTTTATGAAATGAGATAATATGTGGGGAAAATGATATTTTTTACTAATTTAAATTGCATATGGGGGTTCTCTTTCCATTCCAATCTATAAAGTGTCAGGTTCCATCCAAACCAGAAACTTACTTGTGTCAAGATGAGGTGAAATTCAAGGTTTAATTCACTACAATCCTCCAGTATGTACTGACATAACACCCATGTGAATGAAGTTAGCGTTAACCTCCACCATTGAAATACCTATCTGCCACACCCCACCACTCCTGTCTCCCATGCACATGCCCCTCCCCGCCCCACCCCACATTCACAAGGGCAGTTGGGCTGGTTTCATTTGCATCTTTCTGGCCTTGGCGTGAACGGAGGTAATTTTCTTTTCAAGG
Source organism: Myanophis thanlyinensis (assembly GCA_017656035.1). Lineage (NCBI taxonomy): Eukaryota > Metazoa > Chordata > Lepidosauria > Squamata > Homalopsidae > Myanophis > Myanophis thanlyinensis. The sequence continues at coordinate 5,421 of JAEANM010004666.1, forward strand.
CACCTAGCAGGTCATCCCATATAGCTGTTTCTGTTCTGTTCTGATGCCCTGCGCTATCCTAATGCCGCCCCTCAGCTGTTTTCTTCACAGTGGGGCGGCCGATGGCATCAGCAGTCCTGTCCGGTGCCTATTTCCCTCTGTTGTACCACCGCCGCTTTGTTTCTGACACTCAGCTGTTTCGTTCACAGCTGAGCGTCGGAGGTGACCCACACAGCGGTTTCTGGCAGACTGTCAACTCCGGGTTTTGTAATACCTCTGGAGCTGACATAAAGGAACTAGACAAATATAAGTAGTCCTCCTTCAGCAACCACAATCGGGACTGGCAATTGTTGTTAAGCAATGTGATTGCTAAGTAAAACTGTGTCTGTGTTTATCATTTTACCTCAGCTTTCCTTTGCTTTGCAGACCTGCAGAAGTAATAAATGCAAGGATTGGTTGCCAACATATTTTTTCATCGCAATATAAACAGTTACTAAATGAGGCAGTAGGCAAATGAGGATTACTTGAATTATTTGGTGGGACTCAATGGCTCAGTGGTTAAAGATACTAAAATTGTTAGTTGTAACAGTGGTGAAATTCATTTTTTTTACTACCGGTTCTGTGGGCGTGGCCACAGGATTAAATATCACCAAGCACAGAATTAAACTTCACTTAAAGTTACAATGTAATAAGGGGAGAGGCCGTTTCTGTGAGCAAGGCAATAAAGAGTAGGCTAGAAACAATTGCCTTATTTACAGGATTAACCCTGCAAAGTGGGAAAAAATACCCAATGGAGATTTCTTCTAATAACTGGTTCTATAGAACTGTTCCGAACCAGCTGAATTTCACTTCTGAGTTGTAAAGCTGACAGCCCAGTTCGAGACCTGAGCGTTATGTGACAGGGTGAGCTCCCATTACTTGCCCCAGCCCAGTTTAGCAGTTTGAAAGCATGCAGATGCGAGTAGATAAAGAGGTACCACTTCTATGGGAAAGTAACAACGTTCTGGGCACCTTGGCATATAGGTGTCCAGAATGTTGTTGTGGAATGTCTTCGGACAACACTGATATTTTCAGGTAAGAAACAGAGATGAGCATCGCTTCCTAGAGTCAGACACAACTTTACCTTTTGTATTATTTACATTGTGGACTATATGAATGGGATTCTGCAGAGCAATGTGAAACAAAAGGGCCCCTGCCCCAATACATTTTTAATCTATACGGGGGTGGGGTGTTGCATAAAATTGAAGAAACAAGATGTGACCAATGTGAACAAAGAACTGTGGTTATTCTTTCTTAGTCTTTTCTTGTGAGAAAATGTTTAAGAACAAAGCTATAGGCTTCATGGGTGGTGGTGGGGGATTGAGTTGGAATTTCACCTAGAATGGGACTTTTAAAAAAAAACTTTGATAAATAAGGACCAGACAAAATATTTCCTTACTCCTTTCCAAATAATTGCTCTGTGATATGTGTTCAAAGATGGTTTTATCTGATGAAGGTTTCTTAACTAAATGTGTGCTTATGCACTAAAAATCAGTTTGGAAAGGGTTCAAATTTCAAGCTGTTTCATGTTTTGACTTAAAACAAGAGTATCACAAATGTTTCTATCATAGGTTTTTAAACAGCATTTGAAGACGTCCACAATTCTGCGCATGAAAATGAACTGTTTTGCTAACAGCATATATAACTATCATTATGGTTACTATAAAGCAGATATTGTTGTTATCTATAATGCTACCGTGGCAGCATATGATTATCTAATAAACATATTGTATGTTTGGTACCAGTATTACCATGAATTAAAAAAAAAAAGAACCATTAGCATGAAAACAATAGTGTAGAGTCAACTAAAAACTCTCTAAAGCAGTGAACATGGATTATTAACTGATTTCTGGGTATACAGCTTTGTCAAAACTATGGCAACGTACAATCACTGGTCAAATATCACATTACTTTATGCAGTATATTTACAGCTTCATATTTACTCTTACAGCATCGTATTTCCTCAGAAATAAATCCCAATGGATTTCCTTGAATCTGTTCCCACAAAATTGCATGGGTAAATAGAAACAACTGACAAATCACACTGTTCATTTCAACAAATACTCCTTTGCAAAGATTTCATACAGAAGCCTAAATAATAAAGAGAGAAAAGGATATGGAAGGAAGATACCAATTTATTGAAATGTTTTTGTTCTTTGTTCTGTTTCTTTGTTGTCATTATTTGGTACTAATTGTTGCAAAATCTGAAACTCCTCAAATTTCCGAAGGAATTGCCATGTTTAAACATATCAAATATATTTCTAATAAATAAGAAGATTGTAGCAAGAGTCCATAGTTAAAATTTCTCTCTTTCTCTACATCATACACATACCCAACCCCTCTTTTGAACAGCCTATGTTAAGACATGATCCAAAATGAAAGTTGGCACTAGGATAGTTCTATTTTTAACAACTCAGGTTTGTTTGGGTAGCTCTGGATATCTGATGCTTCTAATGTCTGAAGGTAATTGAAAGACTATAGCACAGTTGGCAACTATAATAAAACTAATTAGTATCAAATAAAATAGAACAGTTAGAATTTTAAATGTAATCGAAGGCAAGCAACCATTCACATTAATGTTTAGGACACACTGCTTTCCAAAGCCCAGGCTAAAATCAGGCTGCTCAGTTTGAGTCACCTATTGTTGTAAGAGTCAGTGAAATGAATTCTAACTACTCTTAAATATATATTAAAGAGTAATCAGAAATGCCCAGAAATTCCATGAAGATGAGAAAACATCATTGCAAAGTCCATGAAGGAAAAGGTCTTCTATAGTCAAGATGAAATGCACTCAAAGGGATGGAGAACAAAATGCCACATAGTATGGAGCTGTTTTATTGCAAGTATAGCTAAGAGGCTGTAGGCTTGTTTTGTAAAGGAAATACCTTGTTTCACAATTAATTTCAATTAATGAATTATTTAATTGATTTAATTGAAATTAATTGTTTTGCCCTAACATTGTCCTTTTTATTGTTTGGATTATATGCACAAATATCAAATATGTAAACCCAAATAATCTTTATTGGGTGGCTGCACATGTTTGTTCACAATTAGTTTCAGCTGGAACTGGCAGTTTTATGTTGACAAAAGAAGGGAGCTAGGAATTATCCAGGATTTTTGTCATAATTTTTTTTTCTGTGTACTGTTCTTTTTTGCAGGAAATCACACACTTCCCAATCAAAGTGTATTTTGGAACATCTTACATGTTATTTTGCCCTTCAGCTAATTAAAATGAGGTCATGTAAACTTTGTAAAATAAATAGTACTGTGAATAGGTTTGTATGTGAGGGGTCTGTACTATAAAACCATGGCTATTTAATTAGATTAACAAGGCTTGCGTATTCAACTAAGATGAATTTAAATTACTTTTCATTTTTCCACGTATAAAGCTGCTTAGCTATTCCCTGATCATGAATTGGATAAGAGAGAGAATGTGTCTCTTTTGACCTGTTTATTTATCTACTTAAGTCTAGTTTCAGTCTACTAATATTTCTCTCTGCTATATATTTATTATGTCATAAGCATTTTCTGTATTCTGTATAAATGCAATCATTGTATAACATGAGTGTAGGACCTTAATTCTGGGGGAGGGTGTTCTATGTTGTTCAGTGAGTAAACTTTTAAGGATGCATTCTTATATTAAACGGAACACAGCTTACTTGAGAATTTGGACATTGATTAAAACTGTCCTTTATTTTATTAATATTGGGAGCACTGCAGCACTGGTCAAAAGGGCCCAGCAGAGATTATACTACCTGAGACTTCTCAGGAAACAACAACTGAATGAAAAACTGTTGATGACCTTGTACCACTTTACCATAGAGAGTATTTTAACTTACTCTACACCTATGGTTTGGTTTGCCAATTGCACAGTGGCAAATAGGACAACATTCCAGAGGGTTAACATCATTGCCCAGAAGATCATTGGTTGCCCTCTCCCCTCTTGGAAGAGCTTTATAGCTCCTGCAGCCTTAAGAAAGTTCAAAACATCCTTAAAGATCCATCTTCATCCTGGGCACTCTTTTTTAACTATTACCATCTGGCAGATGGTACAGGATAATAAAAACAAGGACAAATAGGCGGAAAAACAGCTTCTATCCCAGAGCAGTAACTATATTGAATTCTACTATGTAGTGCAATATTAATGCAATATCAGGGGTTTTCAATTTAGTTATATAGCATGTGAAGGATGTGTGTTTATGTTTTATTTTTATAGTTATAATGTACACTGAAGATGGCATTTAATTTCTTTGTATGAGGTGCAATGACAATAAAGTAAAATAAAGTAAAGTAAACAGCAGTTGTCAAACATTTTGGCAACCATAGAACTCTTTTGCATTCTTAAAAATAACTGAGAATCCCAGCCAGCTTTGGTTTATGTGTTATGGGAGGGGTAGCACCTTTGGTGGAGAGTTCTGCCACGTCCCTTTTAGGGCTGATTGTCCACCTTTGATCTCTTCCTGATGCTCAATTTTCCCTTGTGGCTCCAAGTAGCTGTAACACATACAGCAATCACACTCTGGTAAACTGGCTTAGTAGATGGGCCAAACTAGGTGAGGGTAGCTAATGGGTCTTTGGTGCCCAGGGCAGCTGGATTAATATCTGCTGAGAGAGTGAGTCTGCCCCTTTGCAACACTGTTCCATCTAACACTCCATCTCACACACACATTTATGTTGTGCAATTAATCTTTATCTACAACCCATCAGCAAATCCTTTCAGTCCAAATCTAATTCATTGAAACCTGCAGTGATGGGGGCAGTGGCAAAACAACAGATAGAGAGGACCCCCACAGCAGTCACAAATCTGCACATGGGCGATCCTTGGACCAGTAGTCATTCATCTCTATATCTAGGACAGGAGAGATGTCCAGCAGAATCCAGGGTGACTGGACAGTCCTCCTAGGAGAGTTGCCCAGCCTCACATGAAGAGACAGTGTTAGAAAAGGTACCCTAAATATTGCCTGTCCCATAACATCTGTCTAGTTACCTGCAACCAGTAGATCATCTCCTTGGTAGTCAAGAACTGAGGGGAAAAAAAGAATCAAAACTCATTTTTGGAGTCTGGAACTTTAGTTTCTCACTGGATAGAGAGAAGGTGTTAAGGCCTGGAAGACAAATTGCACTCATAGCAATCAAACATCACTGTTATAGCATTGGCACTGAGATCAAGCTGGTAGATGAGGGTTCTTTAGAGAAAATAGCAGGTGGATGTATGTTTTTTTGGAAGAGGGAAACTACAGACTGATTAACAGGAATCGCAGAGTGGGTTTTGTAATTCAAAATTGCTCTGCTGAAGAACATCTCTATTCTACCACTGGAATAAATGAACCATTATGAAGTTCAGCAAGTATATCACCATTGTCAATGCCTACACATCAACTCTTACAAGTCCAGATGAAGACAAAGAAGCTTTCTATGACCTGACCAGACTATTCAAACAACCGCTGCCAATGACTAACTTCATTCAGAGGGACTTCAACACAGTGATGAAAGCTGGTAAAATAGGTTTTATTGCACAAGATTTAGTTAAATATACTTTAGTTTAAAATCAGATTATTCTAACATGAAAAGCTTACTTTTTCTCTATTACATCAGTAGCATTAAAATAAGTTCCTGATGAAAATAATGTTCCTGCCATGGCTTTTCATTTGGGTACCACATTCCCACAACAAATTCATTCTAGAAAAAGAGTGTCAAACTCAAGGCCCACGGGCCAGGGCCGGCCCACGGGCTGTTTATATCCAGCCTGCAGGGCTGGCCTAGAAATATCCAAGGACCTGCATGCAGTGCCTCTGCCGGCAAAAACGGCCCCAAAACCGGGGCGGAAAACAGGCTGAAAAAGGGCTGTAAAATGGGCCCCATTTTGGCTGGTAAAGTGCTGCAGGAGGCATTTGTCCTGTCTCACCCCCCCCCCCCCCCAAGCTCCTTGCCATCCCCTCCGGCTGGCCCACAGAGGAAAACTACAGTGCTGATCCGGCCCTCAAACAAATCCAGTTTGACAGCCCTGTTCTAGATCGTAACATGACTATGATTTCTAGTTTGCTGCAATATATGCACCAAAAATATGTGCTGCATTTTATAATTTTCTGGGTTTTATATGAACCAAGAGAGTGCACAATTTTTAGAATTCAAGCCATCTTGAATGTGAAATGCTCTGTTTGAATTAGAAATAGTTGTTTCAAATTAGACCTTAATAATTTTAAAGCTCAAATTGCTTTAATAATTTTGAAACTTTTGATCTTAAAACATTCATGATAATTGTAACAGCCCATCTTGCAGTACAATTACAAAACATTTGGCACACCGGTATGTAATACTGTATATCAGTATCTCTGCTTGGTACCAAATAGCTATTTAAAATAATGACCAGTTTCAACTGGAATTGGTATGTGCCATTTTATTAATACAGCCGTAGATTCATGAGCAAAAGGAGTACCGTCTACATTTTTTGCTTTTTATTTAAAATACATTTTCATTAAAAAACTTTTTATATTTTATGGTTCCAATTTATTTGCATTGGCTGTGGGTTCTTTATATCAGTGTTCAAATCCCTGTCTTTCTGATAGTTGACTTAAAAATGCGAACTAGTATTATTTTTTTCATGGTGGATATTATTGCAGGGGGCTCAAGATCCTGATTGGTGTTTATAAGCACTATTGTTTTATTTAAATCAAAGCAATAGGAAACAGATTGTTGACTACTAATTGAAATCAGCATGTTAAGCCAGGTTGTTGGTTAGTTCCTGAAAAGAGATCCAAAACCTTTTGCCAAAAGATTGTTCTTTGTTTTGTTTTTGAATATTACAATTTATGTGAAGTAAAACTGTTGTGGTAGAAGAGCACATAGCCTTGTAAAGAAACAGAAAAGCTTAAGAAATTGGATGCTATGACAAACCAACCCTATTTGTGATTTTTGACTCGTTTCTCTTCTAAGCCTGTGTGTATGTTGTGGGGTGGTGACAGATGATGACATTGCTTTTTGATAAAGAGAATATTGAGAAATGGTCAAAACTGTGAGTCGTAAAGGAAGTGCTGAATCAGAAAATCTCTCCAAAATAGAAGCCTGTTTTTAAAACTCAAATCCTTTCCCTCCCCATGTGTTGCTGTCTTGATGCCTGAATAGTTCATTTTTGTATACTGTATGAATTAAATGTGACTAGTACAGTGAATCATGTTAATTCTTTGTATCTAGCCAGTGTTGAAATATTAATTGTAAAGAGCCAGAGAAAAGCCTTTGTGTCTCAGAGGGAAAATAACCTCCCAGGCTCAAAAGTCCCTTATTTCATTCATTCCATGAATGAAAGATTTTTTCCCCCTTTTTGCAAACTCCCCAGAATCAATAATTGCTTAGTTGCCATGCGGCTGCCCTGTCTCATAAAGAGACTTTGTCTGTTTGGTATTCAATAAAATAATCAATGAATGGCATGTTTGCTATTTTCAACAAGAAGGAGGCATAACTGATAAATAAGTAAAACTAAAATATTAAAATTCCAATGAAGCATAATTTTTTTAGACACAATTTGGTATTATAATAATTGCCCTGACTCACTAGTTCTGCACTTCAACAATAGTCCCTAGCTCCAATTAGAACATTATTCTTGAAATATTAAGAAAGGTTACAAGCATATTCAGCTATAAATGTTTTATGTTTTTTTGAGTCAGAGAACACTAAATTATCCAGTAAGGCAGTGTTTCTCAACCTTGACGACTTTAAGATGTTTGGACTTCAACTCCCAGAATTTCCCAGCCAGCAAAGTTCATATACATGTGCACATACAAAACCTAAAAAAAAAATGGTGAAAATCGTCTGAAAACAGCAGATCTTGCAAGAGCCCAGCAGATTTTCACTTTCTAACTCATCGCCCAAGATAATGTCATTAGCTTTTGATCTTTTTAAAGGGTTTGAATTCAAAACTGAATTATATAACTTGGGGTTTATTTAGATACCATTTGAAGGTGTTGCAGGTATTTTAATGTCCACAAACTTTGTTTTGCCAACTCTGGATTTATAACATGAATAGGAAAGTCTGAACACATAGTAATTTGTATGTGCTTTAGAAACCGGCCCCAAGTTCAGAATTTATTTTTTTCTTGTTTATTAAAATTCTGTGCTCCAGGTAAACATTTAATTGTGTTTGCACTAAAGCATGTAGACCAAAGAATTGAAAACTTGTAGGTTGAGTTGAGTATTCATGTAGATCTTCAGAATCAAGATTTATCCAGTATCTATTATCAATGTTTCACAGTAATCCTATGTTGTATTTTTCTCTAATTCTGAAATGTCTGCTAAATGCTAATTTTCCATCTTTAACTGTCTGCCTTCCAGATGGATTGGTCTTAGTGCTTTTTTATGCTCCTGTGTTTGTGATAATACAAGTAGTTGGTGCACCAAGAAATTGCGTTCCTGAAATAACTTGACCTGGAAAACGTATAGTCCTTAGGTATCATTGAACTTCTGAGCAGGGAACATTGACACTGATCTCTGCCCAAATGGCAGACTACTGTAGAAGATAATATGCATTGTTTTCGCCAACAGTTATATTTCTGAAGAGATATACTCTCCTGCAGGCTAAAACTGTTCAACCCTACTAAAGCTTGAAGGAAAGATTTAAACTCTGCTAAATTATAAACTTATTACAGTGATCAAGGTTGAGATAATGAAAAGGTAGCATTTTGCTCTTCAGTTGAAAGTGTTAACAATTTCCCTTGACGCAGCTGTGTTGATGGTAGAGAGGTAACTCCTAGTAGTAAGAAAGTAACCATTTTCTATTGCTTAGAAATTGTGATTTTTTAATTTGTTGTAACTATGCTTCAGTTGCTCAGTTGATTGTAAATGAACTAAGAATAATTATTTCCTATTTTTCAATTGCCAACATAGCATCATAGCTGTAGAAATAGCTGTTTGGGTAGACGTGAGATATTCCTTTTTTTCCTTTTTCTAATTAAGCTCTTAAAAATTTGAAGAGACAAATGGAACATCGGATTAATTCTATAGCTGATTGCTCTTTCCAGCACCAGTGCTCAGAAATGAGTTTTCCTTTTTCAATTTAGAAATTTCAGTTAAAATTTTACATTGGTGTTGTCATCAACTCTGGAATCATCTAACCAGGAAAATATTGAGTCAGAATTTGGAATCAGTATTTGAAAGTAGAATCTTCATTTATCCACATCAAGGATAGGAATCTTCTCTCATATGAAAGATTGTATAATGGTGCGTGTTGTCCTTTGCTTCTTTTATTTTATTCTACCATTCTGCAAACCAGTGTTACATTTCTAGAACCATTTTGTAGCAGATTAAAAAAAGTTTTGCGGCATTGGTGAATTCCTTTAATATGGCAAGTTAGACTTTTGACGAGGGGCTATATAGTCACAAAGCCAAAATTCAAATCCTTATTTAGTAACAAAGTTTAGTTATTTTCTTATTCTTTTCCTTTTTCTCCTTTTACTTCATCCTTTTGGATAAAATGTAAACTGCCATTTAGTTATTCTGACATGTCCATATACACAGAGAAAGAGACAGAAATATGTTCAAAAAGATGATACGTTGCAGTAACTGAAGTTTTAGTTTTATTGTATTGTCTTGGAATACACCTTTTAACGAAGGGTAAAGCATTCTAGATGATTGATGTGGAGTCATTGTTAACCTATCTGATGTGTGAGAAGGTAGGATATTTATTTCCTGAATCTTTGGGAGAAATGGTTCATAAAATATGAAATAGTATCAACATAGAAAAGTATCCAGCATGAACGGCTTCCTTTGGAATGATTTCTGGCTTATATAAAAGTCTCTGCTTGTGAATCATCAACCTACAGCAAGAGATATTCTTTTACACTATAACAATAGTCTTCATCAAGTCTTCCTCAATCAATTTTTAAACTACCAAAATTAGCTGTTTCCAAGATGAATTGCCAACATATCCTATTTATTTTGTCTTGCTTTTTAAAATAAGTTTTAGAAAAAATAGTCTGACTAACTATTCAATGTGGAACAAATTTGTAGGGGCCTAAATTCTAGCCAGTTAAGATATTAAGTTAAAATTAGTTTAGCTTAGAAAAACATGATATAACTAGGCGTGAACAAATTAAGAACCAATTTAACAGGTTTTAATTTTTCTTTTAAAAACCCTTTCTCTTCTGACGTTATTTTATTAATGAACTCTTTCTCAATATCTCTTGCTGTTACCTGTATGAATCTTATCTCTGTGGTTCATCATTCTACTGTGATGTCACAAAGAATTGTGAAGTTAAATTTCACAAGGCCAGACATTCAGATTTCAAGGGACACTGTATGGAGCAGTATTCAGCTTTTAACAGGTAATTTATTTTTTTTTTAACCAAGATGAAATAGCTGTTATTGGACAAACATGGAAGTATATGACAGTCAGAATTTACATTTAGATTCAGACCATATATGCTGCCTTGAGATAAAGCATATATTGGATATTTATAAGGAGTCTTCTGTGACTGGGAGAGAAAGTCAGGATATGAAAGTTTAGTTACCAATCATAAAAATTTACTGAGTAAATGACATAAAATATTATGGTGCTAGACATCTATCTATAATAGAAAAATGAAAGAAATTGGAAATGAAATTGGATTTCACTGTGCCAACATATTGCAGGAACTATATTTTGTTTAAATACAATTTAAATTATAATTAAAGTTAACTATATTATTGTAGCGTAATATTTGTTTAAATCCTGGTCACTTCCAGATGGATTACTATAATGTGCTTTACATGGGGTTACCCTCGAAGAACAACTAGAAGTTTTAATTGGTGCAGAGTATTAGCTGTGAGATAGTTATGTGGACCCCTAGGAATGGTGCACATTACAAGCTGCACTGGCTGCCATTTTCTGGATGCAATTGAAGATGCTGGTTTTGACCTTTAAAGCTCTGCATGGCTTGGGTTCAGGTTATTTGAGGGACCGCCTCTTCCCAATTACTTCTATCTATATGAGGACCCATATTGTTGAGGGCAATACTCTGTAAACCACTTAGAGAGGGGCTGTAAAAAGCACAGTGAAACGGTATATAAGTTTAATTGCTATTGCTATCTGTTTCATGAGATCAAGCAGAAGGGATAAGCTGCAGGTCTCATCTACCAAAGAGCTCTATCTGGTGGGACCCAAACAGCATGCCTTTCTGCTGTAGCCCCCATCATTGACCACATAATTCCCTTTGAGTGAGGTTGGCACCATCTTCCAAAATACACTTAAAACCTGATATTTCCATCAACCTTGGGGATCCCATAGTGAACTTGTAAGATGGTTATATGATGTCAAATGACTGTTGTTCTGCATTCCTGTTTTTTTAATGCTTTTTATTTACGTTTATTTTATGGTTTAAATTGTTAATATGTTTGTATGCTACCCGGAGTCATGTTTCCTAGCATGGGTAGCGGATATATAATTAGGATGGATGTGTGCGTTGAGTGGTCAGACAAATAACTAGTATGCCTATTGAAACTGGGTAACATTTTCTTAATTTTCTCACAGTAGATATGTAGAATGTTTTTTTCTAGAAAGAGGGAAGAAGAGGTTTATTTATACAACACATTGATTATGTGGGAACTGTGATTTCATTTTTGTGATAAAAGTAGCCTGTTTAGGACATGCTAGCGGCTAGCCTAAGAACAAATGAATAATTTATTATGAAGGAAATTAGCTTTATTGTTAATGAAGTGGATTTAAAAAATGGAGATGCAAGTATCAGCCTGGATACAACTGTTAATGAATTGTTGTAATTGCAAACTATTTTCATGGTATTAATAATGCATTATTTATAAGAACACAAATTCTATAAAAGTGGCTCTATTGTTATTAACACCCATTGTTATTAACATCTACTTCTACCTTGTATTTGTTCTTTTTTATCCTTGGTTTTTTTAAAGTTTTAAAAGATTTTAAATAATAATAATGGCAAAAGTCAGCTTTACTTGGAACATCTTAAATTCTGTGATTGTACCTTTAATATATCAAACCACAGTATCTGCCAATCCAAGATTCTGGGAAGATCTTGATAAGTATATAAAAATATCAAATACAGTCTAAATATCTGGCTGATTGGGTGAAAACAATAACAATAACTACTACTACTACTCTACTACTATTAATAATAATAATAATAGTAAAGAAGATACTTGATTGATACCTAGGATGCTGGCAGCAACCCATATCAACCATCATTGCTAGTCATTGATATTTGTGATAAATTTTTAAATTGTCAGTTGACTGAGTTTCATGTTTAATGAATAAAGTATAACAACAACAACAACAATAATAAAAATTAACAACTTTCTGGAAAACTTTGGAATCTGCAAAAATATTTGTACATTTTTTAAAGCAAACATGCAAAAATAGAAAACAATTCTAACAGCAGATGGGGAGAACATTGGTGAAGTCAACATCAGAAGATGAATCTTCCAAGGGGACTCACTTTAGCCACTACTGTTCAACATCACATTAATTCCACTGACAATCCTATGAAACACAAAACTGTGATACCAAATCTCAAGCCAACATGGCAAGATAAACCATCTACTATACATGGATGACTTAAAACTGTATGCCTGGGACTTTCGAATACAGATGGACTGTCATTTAGAACACAACACACCAGATATCACAGTCATTCATAACCAAAGTGTACAGTTTATTGATATCGCTGTACCAGGAGACGCTAGAGTTGAAGAAAAAGAACTAGAAAAAAATAACGAAATATTGTGACCTGGCCATCGAAACCACTCAATTATGGATGAAACATGTGACGATACCCATTGTCATTGGAGCACTTGGCACCATGTCCAAGAATTTTACACAGTAAATGAAGAAATTGCAGCTTCTTGCAATAACACCAGCAGAACTGCAAAAAACTGCACTACTTGGAACAACATATATTTTGAGAAGGTACTTGGTCAATATCTAGAATGCTGGCAGCAGCTCGTATCAACCATCAGTGCCAGTCAATAATGTGGCACATTTTTAAATGTTCAGTTGACCGAGTTTCATGTTTAAGGACTAAAGTGTACAATAATAACAACAACAACAACAATAACAATAATAATAATAAATGTATAGCACAGCCACCATTATAACTGCAGAACTGGGTTATCAAATCCCCAAAAAGAAACCCACTGGAACACCAAAGTGAAAAATTAGACTTGAAAATAAAATAAAAAAACTACAAGGGGATGTCAGCAGTTTGAAATACTTGAAAGAAGGAAAGCTACAGAATAAAAAGCTGAAAAATAGTTCACATAAAAAATAATTGTTTATGAGTTGACAACCATATAAATTCGACAAATAAAATAAAAATAAAACATGGAGAAGTTGTGTATGATGATTGGCTGAATGGGGTTTTGCGATAGGCTTTAGCATTTTTGTGTATGAGTGTGAGAAGGAATACAATTTGGGAGGCTACCATCTGACCAAAGTATTGCAAATGCAAAGATGTATGTATATGTAGGTATGTATAGGCTGCCTGATTCCCAAAGGACGCATGGCTTCCAGCCAAACAAACCCAACATATAAAGAATATAGACAACTGAAAGAACAAAATTCCAAAACAAATGAGACCAAAAGCAAAGCAAGACTAAAAAGAAGCCTCCACAGTCACAGTGTCTCCAAAGCCTAGGATAACAAGTATGTCTTCAGTGTTTTTTTAACAATATAAAGGGTGGAAGGCAGCAGCAATTACAACAAAGTGGTATGCTTCTTAGGTTTCACAGGATGACTTCTTTAATTGACAGTACCTAAAACCATCATCCTGTTGGACTTTATCAGATGGACAAAGACAAGTAGTCTTTCAGATAGCCAGGCTGTATGCTGTTAAGGGCTTTAATGGTAATAACCAGCACTTGAATTGCATAGTGAAGCCAACTAGTATTCACTGCAACTGGCGGGTCACATGCATGTAACACAGCCCCCTCATCATTACCCGCATCACTGAATTGTGGACTAACTGTAGTTTAAGGATGGTCTTCAAGGGCAGCCACATGTACAGCACATTACAATAATCTGATAATGATATGACTAATATATGAGCAATTGTGTGAACAGCTTCCCGATCCACATAATGGCGCAACTGGCATACAAGATATATCTGGGTAAATACACTCTTGCCCACAGCTTCCATAAGTAGAAGTAAGACTCCAAGAAGACACCTAGATTGTGAACAAGATCCTACAAGTACACCGGAGAAAGTAAATATCTATCAGTCTGGAAATATTCTAGGGGATTGAGTGAACGAATAACCTATTTCTTAATCATTCTCATTAAGTCCAGCCAAGTCTTTTTCAGAGTAGACATGTAGAGGACTCAGTGCTTCATTTTCCAAGGTGTACCGTACTAATAACAGGAAAATATTTTGTTTAACAAATGTATAGATAATTATGTACTAAATCAACAGTTCTGCCCAAATTTGATCAAATTGCTCAAAAATTCACTTCTTTGCCATTCTACTGTATGAAGATTAATTCATATTTTGACAAATACATATAATAGAAACCCAGTGCTATAAACCAGTTGTAATTTTGGTGTGTTTTTGTAGATTTTCATGGGTACAGGTATGCAGGTCTAGGTGTGTTTGGGTCTTTTCCCGTGTAAGATTGAGAGTATCTTCGTGACGTTTTGGCAAGGTCCCACTCGCCATCCTCAGGCTGGTGCCTTCTGCTTCGTGCCAGTGCAAGCAGTGGGTTTCTTAGGATGTTGGCTATTTTTTGGTCAGTTAATTTCCAACGGATTCCAAAGAAACAAAATTATCAACCTAATCTGAAGAGAGACACCCCCCAAAAGCCAAGACACAGAACAAGACAATGGTATCGCACTCCTCCCCTACATCAAAGGCACCACCGACAAAATCAGCAAAATTCTCCACAAACACAATATCAGGACAGCCTTCGGCACTGACCAACAAATAGCCAACATCCTAAGAAACCCCAAAGACAAGATCCAGCTAGAAAACCAAGGAGTTTACAAAATACTATGTAACAATTGCCCAGCCACATACATTGGACAAACCAACAGAAGAATAAATGCACGCATCGCAGAACACAAAAACGCAGT
>JAEANM010004667.1:0-20501 GCA_017656035.1 Myanophis thanlyinensis
ATAATTCCTAATCTACCTCTTAAATAATCTACCTCTATTAACCACTCCATAATTTACTCTTCCTCCCTGTCCATACTGTCCCCTTGCCTACTACCTCGTGAGTGGTCGAAAACACATTTCACTGCATTTTGTACTATGTACAGTATGTATATGCATGTGATGAATAAAATTTGATTTGATTTGATTTGATTTAGGAAAGGTGAGACAAGCCTCTGGGATTTTTTCCCCTTCAGAGCAGAAACAGTAGCTAAAATATTGACCTTACTTTGGCAAGTAAAGTCAGTGCATTCATGTTTTACTGTTAAAATAGAGTACAGTATAGGAAAACCCTGCTTTTCCTTTAAGAATTAATCTACCGCTGTAATATTTAAAGTTGTATAAGTGAAAAGAAAGACAAGGGAGGATGCAAGAGGGCACAGTGCTGCATTTTTGACAGACAAATGTTACTTTAGAATAGAGGCGAGAAACAGAAAATTTAGAGAACATCAAAAACCAACCATCTGACCATAAAATGTGTAAGTGGGAAAGGAAGGCTCAGGATTGGTGGATACAGAAAGAATAGCCAGATATGTTTTCTCATTTGTTTATCTTTTCTGCTTATGTATCTACAGGAGAAGATGTATGCCATATGATTCTTTAACTTCCTAAACCAGGGGTGGGCAATTATGGCTCCTTCATGATTGGTGGACTTCAACTCCCAGAATTCCTGAGCCAGCCATGCTGGCTCAGGAATTCTGGGAGCTGAAGTCCACGAGTCATGAAGGAGCCATAATTGCCTACCCCTGTCCTAAACCAACCAAATGTATCTGAAGACATTTCTAAACTAATATTTCCCAAACTTTTCCCCTCTGGATGTGTTGGGCTATCACTCCTGTTGTTCACAGGGAACACTGAGGAGACACACAAGAAATCTGGAAGGCTATCCCAATCCCATTTAATTCAGTGTAATAAACAAGTGTAATCAGAAATAGCTTGCTTTTACTTTCCTAGACATTTTCTATTTCTCTCCTACAAAACTGGAGAAAAGTGCTCATTATGGTATAACATTTTATTGCTGCTTACTTGGCCAATTTTTTTCAAAAGTGCTAATAAAAACTATAGTACTCTGTATCACCACATATTGTTTATTGTGCTTATTTTTGCTTTTGTTCTTGGTTCACATCTCTTCCCCCCCCCCTCCTCCCCAAAACATAGTTTCTATGGAAACTAATTAAGATTCAGGGCTGTGTCTATATCTGTAGCAATTAGAGAACTGCGTACAGCTCTGAATTGGAGAGGCTAGAAGGAGTGTGACATACACCCATTGGTCAGCCTTCCAGTTATCAACCACAGTTATAGCACTCATCTTCCAAATTACTATTTTGATGGCCCTTTCTCAAAGCTCTGCTTGTAACTAAGATTCAAAACATTACAGGAGTGTTCGCCAAGCCATTTTTACTTGATTTGGTTTCTCCCTTTTGGGGAAAGAGTGTTGTAGCACATGCCTGCTTGCACAAGAAAAATAAAATAAAGGCTTTGGGTTTAAGAGCTAAGAAAGTATAGATGAGTTTCAAATTACAGACTGGGACTTCAGATTATACTAAACCCTAATATAATTTGTTTGATTTTTGCTTTAGTGTGTGGTATGAAACAAGATATTATGGCTTTATGCATTTATGGTTTAGTGAATTCTGTTAACTTTCTCTAGCTAAATAAACAACCGTTCATGCAATCTGTGAATCCAGTTAAAATGATCTTATGCCTCAAGGTAGGTCAGATGATGTTTAAATTAATACATTGTCCTAGCAGTAGGCCTACTGAGAGAACAGAAGCTCAGCACCAATGGAATAGTTGACTCAGGTTTTCTGGATGTACAGAAAATATATTATACAGCTTCCTCCAACAGACAGTTATGCTGGGATTATGGAGCCCAGAATTTCTAAGCAGCATGGGCACAGTTGAGGAAGGCTGGCAGGGGAAGGCTGTTTAAAATCAAAACTATGGTTGAAACTGATAATACTAGCCATTATCATAAGGTTGAACCAGGATAATGCATGATCAGCAGAGAAGGCATTCCCAGCAGAAGGTATCTCCCCCCACTCAATTGTGGAGTAAATAAAGAGTGGATGCATTTGTTTAATAACTCAGCTAGATGGGAACATTTCTACTTTGGCCTTCCAAAGTTGATACTCTCAGAATTTATTGGAACTACATCATCCATAATTCCTAGTCATTTGAATTGATGGCTGTAGGAATTGTAATCTTAACAGGTTTGGAAAGGTTGATTTACACAACAGAACTCTGGTAGTTGTCATCATATTATATAATTTATAACCTAGGCATTATATAAATATTAAAGCAACATTCTTCAGCAGCATTTTAAGTATTATGGAATCCATGTCATACTACAGCCAATAGATTTTTTTTTGCAAGTAAGGACATGGTGGACTATGGAGCTGTGTGGAGTGCTGTATTGTAAAACCTGTTTAATCTTCAGTTCACCACATTTAAAATGTTATTGTGTTAGCTGAACATTGTGTGTGAAGCAACTGTTTTAAATCCTTACAGTTCAGGCAAGCAGTATTGGAAGACTTGACCTATAACTTGGACAGCTGCCAATACTGGGACTTAAACGAAAGCCTGAGGTATTCTTAAAGTGTAATACTGTGTTTTGAATAACAACAGGGTAAAAAGATGTTTGTCAGCCTTACCCAGTAATTGTAATGCTTTAGGAAGCAGTGCTGCCAATAGTCTGCCAGGTATGTATAACTCTTCTAATATTTGTACAGTGGTTTTCAGGAGTTGGTGATTATCCCCATGTTGTCTAGTCATTAGGGTTGGTGTGGGAGCAAATACTGCTTCTCAAGCTAGATCCACGTTCATTGATCTCACCCATGACAGTTCCTTTCTAAAAGGCTGATGTTCTTCCATTCTGAAACTGAGACTTTAGTGTAGTATCCAGAGATTTGGCAAAAGTTAGAATGAGCAAGAATCTCAAATTTTAGTATTAAAATTTCAAAGATTGTCTTACTTTTTAGATTGAATGATGAGTCACTGGACTTGATAGATATTACTGGTGCATCTTCCTGAATATTACTCATACTTTTCTTTATTCACCTTCCAAACTAACATAAAACAAAGTCTAAAAGTTCCCCAACTCTTCATAAAATTCTAACCTTCAGTACTACAAAATCAAAACAAAATTAAGATGGCTTGCCTTCAGAGGTTGCAGATGCTTCATCACTGGAGGATTTTAAGAAGAGACTGGTAAGCCACTCATCTGAAATGGTATAGGGCATAGGTGTCACACTCAAGATCTGGGGCCCAGATCCATATGTGGTCCTTCCAAGCTCCGTTTTTGCTGGCAGAAGCTTGCAGGAGGCTGTCTCAGCCAAAAATGGAGCTCATGAGGGCTGTAGGTGGCACTCCCAACTCTGTTTTCACTGGCCGAGGGTTGCAGGAGGCTGTTTCAGCTGAAACTGAGCTTGGAACCCCTTTTTTGCTAGCAGAGCACTTGGGCCACCACAGGTCTTCCTGATACGAGTGATGTTGAGCTGGCCACGCCCACCCTGACCATACCCATCCTGCCGCCCCCATTTCCCAAGGTCAAACATAACCCTGATGCAGTCCTCAGTGAAATCAAGTTTGACACCCCTGATATAGGGTCTCCTGCTTGAGTAGGGGGTTGGACTAGAAGATGTCCAAGATCTTCCAGCACTATTAGTCTGTATTCTGAACATTGAATCACAGTAGTTTCTATTAAATTTTATATAAGGGTGCTTGCTGTTTATGCAGGTGTTTTTTTTTTGGCAAGCAGATAATAGAGAGGAATCTTTGCCAAAAACACAAAGACAAAACTTAACTGTTTTCTTCTTGACTATTATAGTATTTTTTCATATTACATTTCCATGAGATACTCCCTCACGCTCTGATTTCTAATTTCTATTCATCAGTGTGCCACCTTTCCTCTTTTGCAGGCTAGTATAAATTTAAGCTCCCCCCTTCATTTAATGCTAATTGTGAGAATGTGGAATTTCTACACAATCTCTACTGCTTCCAGTTGTTGATTATTAATGTAAGGAAAGCAATGACAGTAGTAGGACTGGACCCAACAACTTGTCTGATATGTGTAGTAATTGTAGCTAGCAGCAGCCAGAGGCCTGTGGAAAACATGCAGGTGGAATGTGAACATAGCAGAAATCTCTCATTTATGTTCTCCAGCAAGAGATAATCATAGGCCTACTGGTTCTGATACTGAAGGTAATCTGGAGTCATCATGACCGGTAGCCAGGGATAATCTAATCCTCCTAATCCTTTTAAAGCTATCCAAGTGGGAGGCATCATTGCATTTTTGTTTTAGCAAATTGATTTCCTTTTATCTATTAGGAGTTTTTCACGATTCAACTTCATTGGCTGAACCTGGGCCCTAGTTCTTTGAGAAAAAACAAATGGATGCTTTCCCCACGTTCTGCATAATTTTCTATCACATAAATTTTATTTTTAAGAGGGTTATAACATTGGTGGTCTTAGAAATATTTCTTCCTAAGTATTCTTCCCTATTTTTAAAAATATCCGAACAGCAATATTGCACTGATTTCTTCATTGGTTTCTCATTCACAAGATACCTTTTCTAATCAGATAGTTTTAGAGCAGTCATTATTTTCACCTTAGAGTTCAAGAATTCTCAAACAATAAAGTCTTAAAACTGCATAGGTAACCTTTACCTTAGCAACTTCTATACATGAGATGACATTAAAAATGTCACCTCATGTACAGGTATCTGTCCAAATGCATTTTTACTTGATATTAAAAACAATTGCTTTATTTTTTTATTCTTGCTATTAATCATAAGTTTGTTAAAATGCATTTGCATTTCTTGTATGCAAAGTTGTTTGTTCTTTCAATTTCTGATAGAATAATATTTTCATAAAGATTGTATTAACTGATTGATTGTATTGATTCTGTTTTCAGATTATATTGGCAAATTCTTGTCCTTGGTGGTATCTTTCCTGATTTGCAATACTCTTTCATTATACCCAGAATTTCTAATATTTTTCTTCCAAAAGTTCTAGGGGGATTTGATCCTCTTGATTTCACAATTAAAATTTATAATATATTCACATATATTTTGTTATTGCATTTATTTTAAACATTTATATAACTACCAATCTTTCAACCAACTATGGGTGTCTGCCAATCATTTTTTTTTAAGTCAACCTAAGATAAACCACTAACTTACTTTTGAGATCCGGCACTTTTGTCCACAGTAGTTTGGGGATATTGAGTGATATTCACCAATGGGGATTAAAAAGAGTAAAAGCAGATTTACCAGTACAAACAAGACACTTTTTCAACAGGGTATGGATGGGTAGTTAGTCCTCATATCAAATGGTCTCTTGAATAGACACATGTCTATGGCCATTTTAAAGTCCAGCAATAATGGGGTGGTCCAGATGTGGGGGCAAAATATTTCACAGTCCCACCATTATTGAGATGGCTTGATGGGACTCAACAAACTTTCTCTCTCCAGTCTTATCATATGGATAGTTTTTAGTTTGGAGAACATAAAGACATCTGAGCCATATAGAATTTTAAAAGAAATAACCAGCATTTTGAATTTGGGGATCAATATAGATTCCAGAGAAATACAGTGCAGCTGGCTCAATTACCAAAGAAAATGCATTATGCGGGGGAATTTTGGAATAACTATCCAGGCTGCCTTATGCACCACATCAGCTGAATCTTCCTAATGGTCTTCAGGGAAAATCCCAAGTTGATTGAAGTGCAGTAGCCCAGCTTTTTGTTAGGCAAATGGGGAAAATGAAAATATCATCTATCTATCATCTATCATTTATCTATTTATTTATCTATTTATCTATCTATCTAAATCTGCACTGTCACTAGAAGGAAAAAGGAGGGAAAGATTATTTCATTACAAGAATCTGTACAATGGCATTAGGTTTTGGATTTATATGAATAAGTAGGAAAACCTAATATCCAAACCGATGATATATATGTATGTTTTCTAATCACTAGAATTTAGAATAATTAAATAAGCTTTGATTCAGATGAAGTTCTGACTCATTGTTTGTATATTTTTGGGTCTGGCAACAAGGAAGGAAAGGAATAATACTAGATTCAGTTGCATCTCCAGAGAAGGCTGTGATTAGCTGATTGGAAAGGAATTTGGCCTCTGTATATCCAGTTGAGATCCAATGGTTTTGGCCACAATAGCTGAGTGTTAGTTAAGTAGAGTGTTATGACTCCTCTGAAGACTGGCTGGAGTCTTTTGATGGAGATAATCATTTTACATTTTGGCTGTGATCCTGAGCACACTTATTTACAAGAGCCGCTCATCTGCTGGATTTTGATTCTACAACAGCTAGAAATAAACATCTTCAACATTTAAGATCATTGAACAAACATAAGTCAGGATAAGTCAAACTTAATGTATAAATAGTTTAAATTGTGCAGAAAATTGTGTTGGTAAAATAGCTGTGCTCACTATCTTTTTTAATGATTTTTTTTCTTTGCAGGATACTAAGACTATAGTCCCTTCTACTTCCAAAGGTCAGGTGAATGGCTCAAGATTTTGGCATCAATTTTCTGCTTAAGTAAGTAGCTTCAAAATGTTCACATCCTAAGTTAAACTCACATTCTTTTCTGTGTATCAACCAGTTTGCACACTTAACTCCATATGCAAAATAGCCCCCTTCCCAAATATACAACAACCTAAGGCAGGTTTGTGCTTGTGCTGCTGAATTCAACAATTATGCAAATCAGTGACCAGCCTCAGTTTTATACCAGAGAATCATTTTCTTCCAGTCTCTCTGCATAGTACATGGCTAAAAGGAAAGCCCAAGGGCAGTTACTTGTCTGATGCCATCTCAGGTGATTCTAACTAATATAGAGTCTGCTTGAAGCATCTGGATATATTTGTTATATAAGCATCATTCTTACTGTATTTGGCCTTATGCTTGTGAAGAATGGTGTGGACCGATTGCATTGTATTGGGCCCTGGTGACTTAATTCTGATCATTTAATTCTGTTCAACAATTCAAACGTAATTGTTATGGTGCCTCTTTTGTTCCCAGAAAGCAACTGAAAAAACTTGTCTTATTGGTTTTAAAATTAATTGAAAGAAGAAGAAGCTGGCCTTATGTATGCTTGTGATTGTGTAGTTGTAAATTTGTCCTTTTACATATTGCAGAGAGAGATTGTCAGTATATGGAAGTGAGAAGGTGATATTGCATGTTTGCATAAGTAGGGGGAAGAAAATTATCATATCTATTTCTCTTCTACCTGGTTCCTAATACATGTTTTGATGAATGTGCTCTTAGGATACCTAGTAGGCCATGGAACACTTTGAAAATATTTCAGAAAAAGTGCTATGGAGAAGATAGGAACACTTTCTGCAGCTTTTTAAAGCAGCTGTGTCAGTTCCTAGGACTTCAGAGCTTCCCTTAACATTGACAGACAATCCCAAGGAAAAAAAAATTGAGCAATTTTTAAAAGTTTGATATGGGTTCTGTGTTCATGTCCTCTTCCCTGCTCAAAAATATTTTTATGGAATTAAATCCTATTGTTTGCCTCCAGGAAATCATACTGACTGCATTTTAATATCTTAGCAGGTGGCAGCAGATGGTTGGCCTTGTGTGGGCCAACTTAATACTTAGAAAGGAAATCACTAGAGAACATCAAGAAATATTAAAAAAAAATTCTAGAAAAAGGCAGCGGAGAAACACTTTTATAATGTTGCCAAGGGCATGGATATGGATCTCTGAGGCATCTTTACTTTTTAAAAAAACATTTGATCAATTTATAAACAATTCCAAAGGCGCTAATATTTATTCTACTGTCTCATTCCTTCTTTTACTATTAGTCATATTATAATTAGCCCTGTCTAACCCCTCTGTTTGAGAAGTGGTGGAGCCTTGCTGATTACAATGTTTATAGGACAACTATACATTATAACAGTACTGTCTTATATTTGTGACATTTTATGAGAACATTTGTCACAAGCTGGTTTAACTGCAAAGTAATTTTGCTGCTAGGTATATGATGTATTATAATTATGAGTATGCAATTGATGTTTTCAAAAATTTTATTCCAGAACTGAAATGGATGATTAGAGTTATTCTGTGATAAGATAGGAGATCAATACTTTTAATATAATAAAATAAAAATAAATTTTGTATTGAAGCAAGAGTCCTCTATTTAGACAGATTCTGAGCCCCCTCCAAAAGATACATTAGCGATGCTGTTAATGAAGTCAGGCCAGTTTTTTTCTTTTTTCTTAAGTCCTAAAGGTATACTATTCTGCCCTTCCATTTTCAATTACTTATTTATGTCAGGGTTATTTCCCAATTCTCCTAAAAATCCTTTGGGAGTGCAGAATAAGACTCACAGAATTAGAATGCTTAGAATTATACATTTTGAAATGATGTCTTGACTGTTTTCTAGAGGGATAATATCTATCCTTGTTTTGGTATCTTATTGCAGGATGATCTGGAAACTTGCTTTATCGTTGTTTCTCATGTCTACTTTGGTTCAAGTGATAGAACCCAGGAAAAATCGTCCTGCGGGAGCCATCCCTTCCCCTTACAAAGGCAGCAGAAGTAATAACTCTGACCGGCGGCCGCATCTGAACAAAGAAGTGCTGGCCTCCAGCCAGGAGGCTTTGGTGGTTACAGAGAGGAAATATCTGAAAAGTGACTGGTGCAAAACCCAGCCCTTACGGCAGACTGTCAGTGAGGAAGGCTGCCTTAGCCGCACAATTATAAACCGTTTCTGCTATGGCCAGTGTAACTCCTTCTATATCCCCCGGCATGTAAA
The DNA here is from genome assembly GCA_017656035.1 of Myanophis thanlyinensis. Classification (NCBI taxonomy): domain Eukaryota; kingdom Metazoa; phylum Chordata; class Lepidosauria; order Squamata; family Homalopsidae; genus Myanophis; species Myanophis thanlyinensis. Next base: position 8,815 of record JAEANM010004667.1, read on the forward strand.
AAAAGAGGAGGAGTCTTTCCAATCGTGTGCCTTTTGCAAGCCTCAGAAGGTCACCTCCTTCACAGTGGAGCTAGAGTGCCCGGAATTGGACCCACCTTTTCGACTTAAGAAGATCCAAAAAGTCAAGCAATGCCGATGTATGTCGGTGAGCCTGAGCAGCACAGGCAAACAATAAAAGAGAGTTGTCAGCTGACTGCCTAAACCTTCTCTTCAGACACGAAACTGGTTGACTGTTTTTTCCTTTACTCATTTTGTAACGTTTCTAGAGCAGCATCCTTTGCTTTGTTTGCCTACTGGAAATAAAGGCTGCTATCAGCTGATCAAAACATGCCATCCTTATTACCCAAATTATTCTTTGACCACTGGGCTTGCCACTAAGTGAGAAGTCATTGTCCGATGCAAAAGTGAACATTTTGGGTGCCAGTGATATAAATTCAGTAATTAACTCTTCCTTCCACTGTGTGGAAATTGTTTTGGCTTTCACTTCACGCTTTTGGATGAGTAATGGCTGGATGAAGTTGTTATTTTCCTATCTCAGTCTCGCTTAACATTTTGATTTATTTCTGACTACTTAATCCTGTCTTCCGTGGGATGGATATAGCTAGAAACAGCAAAGGGAAGCAGTGATCTGTCTTCATCGATAAGACTTGTGTGCCTTTTAAACAGCTTTATCTGCCATGGATATATCAGCTTGCACTTTCCAATGAAGAGGCTGAAGTGGATTTATACTTATTTTCAGCTAAATTGTCTCAAGTATAGAGTGCTACAGCAATGTCTCATTTGTCATGTTACCGCAAATAATTGTTAAACTTTTTAATGTAGACATAAGCATGTATAATTTGTGAGATGACTCAATATTTGAAGAGTTGAGATAAATCTTAAGTATGAGAGCAGATTATCCCTCACATCCCACAGGATTTTGCTAGTGTTAATTTTCCTTCCCTAGACTCACTTTTGTGAATTTATCTCCATCTATTTTCAGTTTCTACATTTGTGAAGGAAAGCAATATTGTGTTTGATCTATAGCAATACCATAGCACAAAGCAAGCAACATAGTATATTTTTTCTTTAAATTAACTTGTTTCCTGCATACAAAATTGCATCTACATAGAATAAAATTTAATGTATGAAAACTTGATAAATCCAATTAACACAAGGCTGCATGTTAGGGTTTTACATGTTCCGGAAGTTACCATTTAGATTCCTTTGAAAATTTCTAGGTAACACTGATGGTGACCCCCATTGCATGGCTTGAAGTTTGCATTTGTGATAAGTATAGCCAAAGTGTTCAAATGTTCAGATAAGTTTTTTGCTACTAGTTTCCTCCTGACGTGATCAAAAAGAGTTGAACAAAGCTGCAAATTGATGTCACCTCAAGGGTTCAATGGCACAGTTCTCTCTTTATGCTGGACAGGTTATTTTGAGAGGCTTTGAGGGATTGATCTCCATTAGGCTTGTCAATTTTTAGGAATTGGCACAGGAAGAGGGGATTGGTAGGTATGTAGGCCTTAAAATTCAATCCCTTGATGTTACACAAGAACAATATCATGCTTAGGGAAAGTACAATGAAGAAGAATGGGGCTTGCTTGGGTGGTCTTAATGATCATAACTTATGAATTCTATCAAAGATACTAGGGAAGAACTAGTTAGGATAGCTGTATTTTCATGTACAGGCTTGCTGCCCAAGAACACTGCTTCTTAGAGAAAGAGAACATTTAGTTCTTATTGTTAGGACTTCGTAAAAAAATTGTTTAAGCAATAATGTAGGATTACTTATTTAGAGGGAGCTCTTTACCAGCCTGTTACAAACAAACCAAATCTGCTATGATAGGGGAATGCTTTTTGGGTTGTTTTATAAATGTTGAGTTAATGTTGTAATAGTTCATACTATTTAAATTTTGTTTTATAAATGAAATTGAAGTGGAATAAATATAAATATAACAATTATTTTTAGGCATATTATTGTTAACTTATAGAAAAAGGCTACTCTAAAGATATATGGAATTCATGTATATTTGTTTCATGTACATATTCGTAGAGCTTAAGTTTAACCTTTGTTAGGGGGTTTTCGTCATCCACTTAATTTAAATATGAAATAATTAAAATATCATAGAGCCATTATAGCATATTTCAGTTAAAAGCAGCATATGTGTAGCTGAAAATAACCAGTGAAAACTATCACTCTGATATTGTATGTATGAAAACTGTGAATGTAATAGACACACATTAATTTCCAATTTTCTGTTATATCACAGAAACAGAAGTTTTAATTCTCCAGTTTTATTGCATGTCACCAACCCCAAGGATATGGCTGTAGTATATCAGCAATTAAAGGGCCCTTGTCAATGCAATGTATGTTATGTATAATATATAAAATCTCAATTCTTAAATAAACTGGGTTTATTGATTGTTTTGGAATGGATGAAAGTGAATTTAATGATTGTTCTACTCCAAAGGAATAGTTGTTATACAAACTTCAACATAACATCAACATAACCTAGTTAACATCATTGTACTCTTTTTGATAAGCAGTTGGAGCTGTTGTCATACGAAAGTATTTTTATGGAAATAAATGAAGGAAACCTTTCATTAAAACTACTAAAATTGGGCTACTGAATTTTCTTTCTAACATCTCAACTATGTTAAACATTGCAACTTTCTATATTCTTTTTAGCGAAAGGTGTAGGACTAGGTGTCAAAGTAGTATTACTTTGAGATGGAACAATAAATAGGTAGCCATTGGAACAGATTTCTCTTCAATGATCAGAATTAAACATGTGCAAAAAAAATATGAACAAGGATATTCTATCAATATCCATAACAAGAGTAGTCTAATTTAGGAAATCATGTTCAGCTCCATACAAAGGAATTCCACAAGGTTCTCTTACATGAATGTATAGACACTTATATGAAGTTTTTCTTCTATAGAAGCAGCACAGAACTGAATCCAATTTTAGTTCTAGTGATCCATTGAAAACAGCAATTCACCTTAATTATCAGAGTCATGGTCCAAAATTAGGCAGTCCTGATGTCAACAGCTTTTTCGTTTTGGCTCTTCCGCCTTTGCTTGGCAGAGCTGAATGTTGCCCAATAAGGAATTGGATTAGTCTAATTCCCAAATTCTAACGGGTTATTGTCAATAGTAGTCATGACTATAGATGAGGCAGCAAGCAGAGTTATAAACAGACCAACATGTGCCTATTGTTGGGAATCATGAGTTCTTCACTTAACCTGGCCTACAAGAGCTAGACTGGCAAGACACATTCCTAAGTATAACTTGAGCTCAGTGATTAAATTAAATTAGTTTGGTTAAATCTGAACAAAGCCACTTTATGTTCTTTCCAAACTGCTATACAGCCCTGTATTCTTATTACATGGTATTCTTTTAAATTTATAGCAAAACATCTTGCATTGAATTATTAAGGAACTACTATTGCCATTTTCTCCAACCTGGCATCTTTCCAGTTGTGCTACAGTAGCGCCTATGGTTCCAAATAACATTGTCTTTGGAATTGGAATGATGGGAAAACCACATAAATTAATGCAGAAATATAAAGAAATCTGAGCTACTGGCTATTATGCCATTCAGTGTGATAGAAAGCTTACAGACAAACCATTTTTCTTGCTAAGTTAAAGCTAATATTTTAAGACATTAGCCTGCCATCTGGTGGTAGATAGATTAATCCATCAGTTATAAATTGTCATATTTATAGATCATACCCAATACAAAGATAACCCAGCTTCTTGACTTGGGTAGACTTTAAATTGCCAATCTGGTACTGTAACACATTCTTACAATAACCACATTTTGAATTTTCAGTGTGTAATGATTTGACAGTAATGATTTGGAATAAAACCCCTGGAAACTAAGAATTATTAGCAAATATAGGAATATATTGTAAGATCCCAAACTAGTGATATAAAACCATCATCTCTGCCTATGGAAATTCTCAGGCATCCAAGTCATGGTTGTCCCAAAGATGCATTTTCAAAAGGCAACTGGACTTCCTTTGTTTTGCTTAAAGATGTTTCGCTTCTCATCCAAGAAGCTTTTTCAGTTCTGGCAGTTCTCCAGTCAGAACTGAAGAAACTTCTTGGAAGAGAAGTGAAATACCATCAAGCAAAACAAAGCCCAGTTGCCTTTTGGAAAAAAAAATCATCTTTGATAATCTCTAATTCTTACCCGCAACCTATTGTTCTGGCTTCTTTTCCTGGCACCATACATAGCTGCGGTGAGATAAGAAAGCAATATGATATAGTTAGCCTTTACAGTCAGTAGAAACCAACTAACAAAACTAAGGTATGAATTGCATTCATTTGAAGAAAGGGCACTTTTAAAAAATAAACCACATTACACAGATTACTTGCAACCAAACAACAAAAGCAGAAGAGGATGCTCCTTTGCACTGTAATTCTTGTTTAGAACCCTATTTCATTAATGGATGGGACTAAAGCCAAAATGGATGCAATTCTTACATTTGTCCAAACCCAACAATGACAATACTGCTCCAGGCATTCTGCTAACAACTTCTTATACCAGTTTCAGTCTAGTAAATGGGATTAAGTCGAGTTTCAATAATCCAGAGCAGGATGCATTTCCTGAATGAAGTATGGCTGAAAGAAATGAGGTATGGTCAGAGTAATCCAGAGTAAGAGACCTAGAGGTGCAGTGGTTAAAGTGCAGTATTGCAGGCAAACTCTGCCCACAGCCTAGAATTCAATGCCAATGGAGCTCAAGGTTTACTCAGCTGTCCATCCTTCTGAGCTAGTTAAAATGAGGAGCCAGATTATTGGGAGCAATATGCAAATAATGCTTCTACACTGTAAATTGTAAAGAGTGCTGTAAAGTACTCAGCTGGCATATAAATCTAAATGCTATTGTTATTGTTAGGGAAACTTCCCCTCTTTTAGATCTGAATAGGTTGAGAACAATATGACAGACAGAGCCCTGATGGCGCAGTGGCTAGAATGCAGTATTGCATACTAACTCTGCTGATTGCCAGCAGTTCAATCCTGACTGGCTCAAGGTTGACTCAGCCTTCCATCCTTCTGAGGTAAATTGATGACCCAGATTGTTGGGGGCAACATGATGATTCTGTAAATCACTTAGAGAGAGCTATAAAGCATTATGAAGCAGTATATAAGTCTAAGTGCTATTGCTATTGCTAAACTGAGTCAGAAAGCATGCCTCAGCTTGTATATCTCTTTTCTGATTCTTCCCTTGATGTTGACTTTATGCGTTGTTTTAGATTATATTGTACATTTCTAAAAAGAGGAAGTTTTAATTTTGTTTAATAAAAAAAATCATTTTTTGCAATCACAGTGATTGTTAATCATCTCAGAGCAACAAAAACCAAAGTACTATATGCATAATGCAACATTGATCTCATTATTTCTTTTATTTTTCATATAAATTAACATTCTAAAAAAAATTGGAATAGAAACACTAAATACAATATTGCACATAGCGATCTTTGTTAAGTGTAGCATTATTCAATTTAGAATGGCAATATACACACAGTAGATACTGAAGGGAACAGGAAATCTACAAAACAGAAACATGCTTCAATGTTTTTAAATGCATTTAAATAAAAAAAAATGCAGAAACAGCAAAAGACTATAAATTACATAAATACAAACATGAGTTTTAATCAGTGCTATTAAAATATGTTTTACTTCTTTAATTGCTTTTGATAGAACTTTTTGTAACAATCTTCTCTTTTCCCTTTCCCAAAGAAATAATCTTATTCCTGATGCTATTGGATCATACAATGCAGTTTTGGGGCTATCCTGAAAGATGATAGAGTTTCAAGCTGATTATGTAACAGGAAATAATTTCCCAGTGGAGGAAAAATATATTTTTTAGTAATTGGTATTTTAAAAATTCAATTCCTGAGGTCATATTTTATGCAGCCCTTATGATTCCTGGAATCACATATTAATCTCTGGACAGCCAGGTATCATATAGTGGGTTACATGAAGAAAAATAAACATTTCAAAACTTAGAAATTGCATCACTCTAGCACCTTCTATGCTAAGAGGCATTGAGATATATATATATACACCGTTTCCCTATTTTTGGCTTTTTTAAATCTTTTAAAAAGTTGCTCTTAGAAAGTATGGAGAAAATGTGGTAAACTAGATCTGCCCAATCATTAAATTGTTTTTAGCATTTGAGACAGAAGTATTGCATCTGCTGTACTTTTTGTAATACAGGTACTTAACAAATTGTGAGATCCAACAGAAGTAATCATCTTTGTTTTATCACCAGAAAAACCAAGGCTCTTAATAATCCTTCATAATTTAGAATGAGAAAAGGGAAAGATCTTTAGTTCTTTAATTTTTTTTTTACTCAAGAGATTGATAGAAAATCTACCACAAGTTTCCTGTTACTCTGCAAACAGTTTCTTCAATGAATAAAATGTTGAAATACCCGAGATTGTTTGGTATCTACCAAGTGAGTCCTGTGCTTAACTATAACTGGGTTTTACCCTTTTTGTTTTCATTCCATTCATCAATATCAGCAAATCATGATCAACCTTGTCAATTGTAACAAATAGCTGGGCTGAATGTCATATTTATGACATATTTTGTCAGGAGGCAATGAAGTAACTTTGGAGATCATGGCTTAGAGTGTAAAAGAAATACTTTTACCAGTTCAGAGTATACTTACACATAGGAAATAGATACAAACAGTTCTTGAGAAGTAACATTCTCCCTAATCTAAATGCAATGTTGTAATGTATTTGCTTTGGGGAAAAAAAATCCTACAGGAATGGAACATCTATATGAAGTTAGATGTTTATAAAGTTTTCAGTATGTTTAGGATATACTGAAATACTGCTGCTTACACAGACTACTTTAGTCTTTATTAGTATTTTACCGTACAAATTGCAAAATAATGTTTGGATGGAAAGAATGTAGTGTATGGGGTGCCTGTAGAAGAGATACCAAATCGCTTCCATTACTGGGTATCCATCATGCAATTCTATTTATCAATGAATGTTCATAGCAGTCAGTGTAAACAGGAAACAAAATGCAAGAAAATCAAGAAAACAAATGGGCTGAATGGTAATATTTCCTTTCCCCTACCTCCCAAGGCATGATCAATTTATTGAGTCTGGGTACAAAGATATAAGTCTTTCTTCTTTCATATTTTCATACTTATCTTTGCTTTCTGAAAATGAAGGACACAGAACAGAGTGAGCAAGAAGAGATTCAGTATTTCATAGCATATTCATAAGCACTGAGAAACCTGTTATATCAGCCAAAGGTTACCCCATTATTTTCACAGTCCTGCATCTGTTCAGTAACTTCAATATGTACAGTATTACTCTAATTCTGCTTCCTGAAAAATAACTATGCTACTTTATAGGATCAAAAGTCTTGTATGTATGCATAAAACATAGTTGAAACATTTATCTTCCAATGGAAAACATTAAAAAGCCCTGCACATCAAAGTGATTATGACCCACATCCTTAGTGAATGTGTCTGACAATGGATAATTAAAAAAAGTAGTTACCAGAGAAATGTCACAGAGTAAAACTTGCTGTTTAATAGCCCAAAACAAGACAAACAACTATGGGGAACAATTTTTTGATAACTCAAAGATCAAATTTCAATTAAATCAGACTATTTGGATATGAAGTTGAGGTTTCACAAGATATAATCTCCAGATGCTTAAAACAAACCATTTATCTTGAATTATGGTTAAGTGACTACAACAGATCATTTAGAGCTATTTGGTGCTTCCTCTATTGCCATCACTATCACTACTGTCTCAATCTAGCAAGCTGCTTAGTTTTATTTTAAGACCTTGCATTCATTTTCTACATCTTGGTTTAACATTTAACATAATTTATAGATAGTAAGAATAATTATACTTACAATTCCAGAATCATGCTTTTGTTTTATATTGTAAAGTGATTTTCCTTTTTTCTGTCTACATACTTCTTCAGCCTCTTTAAGTCTGCAATACATTAAGTCAGTTCATCAAGTCAATAATCCTTGCAAAACACAAGACTGTTGTAGGACAAGTTCAATATACAATCATCCAGATAGTATGCAAAATATAAATGATCAGCAAATACCATCAAGGAAATCCTATCGGGCACCAAAAAACCCAGTGGTTGCTGTAGCTGCTCTATGTTACTGTAAAATTAATAATGTTAGAATTACTCTGAATATAATGACAGCAGCTACCCAGAAATCACTTGTTGAAAATTGTAGAAACATTGCACAATATGTAATTTCTATAGTTTGAATAAGTAACACTGTAATAATTGGTTTAAAATGTCTTCATGTAGAAGTTGGCTCAAGGAGAATCTAGAATGTTCCCAAACAAATATACTTTAGACTCTTAGAAAATTGGAGAGCTTAAATGAAGAGCATTCTACTGATATCCTGCTGAAGTTTGTTAGATTTATATCCTGCTTTCCTCCAGGAATTTAAATTGTCCCAAAGCAGCCCCTTCTCCAATTTCTCTTACACCCACTACTGCATGGGTAGGAAGAGACAATGAGTGACCTTAAGTCATTGTCATCATGCTTGAAGGTGGACTTCAAGCTGCGTTTTCATGGTCCTAAATCTAAAATATTTGCAGTTATAGCACAACTACAAATAGGTCTTTCACTGTACATGTTTGTGTATGAGTGTGTCTCTATATCTCTATAAAAACTCTCTGACTATGTACCGATTCTTAAATCATTTTGGTTTTGAGAGAGTAAAATAAATATATAACACTTATGCTACTTATTTCATATTTTTCTGCTTGCCCTCTTTTTCTTGTTCCCAATACATTTTCAAGTCAAACGTTTCTAGACGAATGAACTTGTACAGTATGTGACAAATAAACCAAGAACTCAAAAGATTTTTTTGAAAGAGCCTTAACAGCATCTTATGCCATCCATTGAGGTGTAAATTCCCAGCTCTTGAGTGAAACACTTTATTATCACAAACTCTCAGAATCTGAGATTTAATGTTTTCATGAAAGGGAGGGTCTTTGCTCTGGCAAGGGCTTACTATTCGTCTCATACAGTGATTTTGACTTATAAGCTCATTCCTTCCGATATGCAGGCAATTTGTTAACAGTTGTAGGGAAAGAACAGAGCATTTCAGGAGACAGTGTGGCTACATGCTAGTGTTTCTGGAAGCTGTCTGAGGCTTGTTTAGATGGAAAAATCTACAGTCCAATCCAACACATACACAAAGAAACTACTAAAAGTGCAGCAAGAGAAGTTATTTCTCTGATTTTTGTTAGGAGCAGATGGTGATGGTAAAATTGGCTATCTGAATAAAGGCGTTTATTTGCAAGAGTATTTTCCCTCAGACTAAAATGTTCACATAGTTCAAAGCCACAAACAATAAAATTAATGAAAATAATCATTATATGTGTTGTCAGAGATAACTTGGATGATGGTTTCCCAGTACCAAACAAGATGCCTGTGGCATGGATGCAAACAAAACTTCAATAAACTGTGCATGTTTTGAATGTGTTTGCTTTTACCGCAGTACAACCCAGTAGTTAAACCACATTCCTGTTTTTTAAACCCTAATCTATATTGGCTACAGCAATGGTTGAGGAAAACAGCCAGGGACATAAAAGCTTACAGAAGATGCAAGGTTTAGGAGACCTAGTTGATGAATCCGCTTAGCCATAGCAACAACATGTTTGTTCATCTGAAGCCAAGGGAGGCTGATCTGCAAAGACTAACAGGAGCATAACAGAGTCTTGCCTGGGGCCTTCAGGATTGTAACAGGGACATCCAACTCCCAAGATGGCAATACTTCTATTTTTATGGAACATGACAGTCTTGGGAAGGAATCCATGATACACAAGAAGAAGGAAATGTTCCTTAGAAATAACATCTAAATTTAATTAAATCTTCCAATTTTTTGAAGGGTAGCAAGAGGTTATTTGGTGATGATCTCAGAAAGGCTGGGGTCACTTTATCACTAATGGTAAACTTTAATAATATTGATGTGAAATAATCTATAATTTGAAGTTTTTAAAGTAACAAGTAGTGCAATCAATAGTTCAATATTGTTTTCTTTTATGTATGATATACAAACTATGGAATTTGGCTAAACTATAACTGATAAGAAGAAGACAGTAATAATTGTCATGCTGATGCTAAATTGAGATGCTAAATTAAAAAATTAAACTCCAGTCATTCCAAGATGACTTTCTTAGAAATACTAGGTATTAGTCCAAGTGGAAAACTGAATAGTTCTGTTGTGAGGACAAGATTCCAAGAGTTAGCATTTAGGATGGCTAAGCATTAAGGGAAATGTTTTGGGACAATCCAATTATGCACAAGAAGGGAAAGCATCTCTTAATCCAAAATAAAGCCAGATCATTGATAATATAAATAACATAGAGAGCATTAAATTGACCCATGGAGAAAAGCCAAGAGGTGATTCAAAGTGAATCATCCTGGGGGCATCTGAATGAAAATATGTCTGGTCAAATTTGGGATAAGTAGGATTAAGGAATGAATGAATGTGCACTTGGAAATGTTTGCTAGTCCAAAGATTTAATTGTTTACAACACCTATACACAGAGAGGCAATTTAGAACTAGCTATCCCTCCCAGATTGAAAATAAATCCTCTTCCTCAAGACTTTCTGTTACTCGAGAGCTGGGGTGAAAATGAAGTCAATATACATAAGGCAATTTAACTTTTTATACACTCAAATGAAGTAATAGGAAAAATGGAACGATATATCCCTACACATATATTTCATTTTGCGTGCACACATGTAGACAAAGATATATGTGAAACCCATGCCTAGTTCTTAAGAATATTTTTGAATGTTTATATAACACTAGTACTTAGACTTATATATTGCTTCACAGTGCTTTATTGTCCTCTCTTAAATGGTTTATAGAGTCAGAATATTGCCCACAACAATCTGGGTCCTCATTTTATCGATCGTGGAAGGATGGAAGGCTGAGTCAACCTTGAGACTCTCATAATCAAACTTCTGACAGTGGGCAGAATTAGCCTGCAATATAGCATTTTAACCATTGTGCCACCACAGCTCTTAAAACTGTTTACAAATCCCTTTATTTGCAACATTTTCAAATTCTGACATGAATAAATTCAGACAGATAGCCGAGGATTAAACTGGACAAATAGAACAGTTCCTTGTTTCCATCATAATGAAGTTGTTGGATTTCTTTTCTTCCACACACACCCCTTCCATCACTTTTATTTATTGTCAGAATATAGAAAATGCTGGTTGTGATTAAGCCTGAAAACAGCACCCAAGATGAGCAAGATAAAAAAAGGGAAAAGAAACCAGACTTCCCTGAAGCAACATTTTATATTCTTTCTCTACCAAACACCAACTGATTGTGAGTTTATTCTGGTAGCAATTCTCCCATCCTTCAATCCAGCCAGGAAAAAAAAAAAAACACTTCCCATGCGACTAAGCATTAATAATTTTGTCTGAAGAAATATCTCTGGGAGACAGATTCATTTCCGACTGGCTCCAAGTAGGCCTGGAGCAGATACTTTTACACTTTGCCCGAGTCTAGTCATACATGACTAATTTAAACAGACTGGCAAGCCTGGAATGTTTTGTGTGCTTGAGAGATGAAGGTGTCAAAGCAACAAGTCCTCTCAGGAGGACTATAAGGAATAGCTCCCATTCTTTCTTAAAAACACACACATACACACACA
>JAEANM010004668.1:9805-20500 GCA_017656035.1 Myanophis thanlyinensis
GACAGACAGACAGACAGACAGATGAAGAAAACAAAACAGATGGAATTGTAGTTAATCTGTATCTGAAGGACCACATTTTGCTTACACTGCACTTCAGATGGAAATGACTAATACTTAACTTTCGGAAATGTGACAACGGATTGTGGGGAGGGAGGTACTGTATCTCAGTAAGTGACAGAAGGATTGAATTGAGTCAGTGCAAAATTCAGGATAAAGTACTAGGACTTCAAGGTCTTCAGTTGCCTGCTATCTTTGCTAAAGTTTCTTCAGTATGTAATATACTGAATTCAGAATTGTTGTGGAATTTCATTTTTGAATAATATTTAATTCTTACATTATATTTACACATTAACATTATATTTGCATTCTCAATGCTATCCCTTTTACTCTTCTAGAAAGCAGGTAATCACATAGCTCTAGCAAAATCCATATGTTAGATATGTTTTATTTTCCTTTAACATATCATATAGAATGTGATTCCATGCCCAAACTATAATTATTCACTATTAGATAGTCTCAATAGTATGCCCCACCCCCGCTCCCCTGGAACAGAATCTAAATTAACAGATATTTTGTGTGTAATTGTGGTGGCAGGACTTCTTATTGTATTTGCTGCTCAGTGGGAGTTGACAGTGAGTAGAGTACAGTATATTTGTTACAATGATAATATGAGGAACATGCTAGTGTGTAGTATTCTAAATTGGGAGAAGTAAGTGGTGTGTTAAAGGTCATGTGTATTTTGCAACATATGTCAATCTGGACTCCAATTACTAACCTGTCACTTTTCTGTATCTGTTAGTGGGCTATGCATTTGGCAGACCGATATTCACCCTGGTCATTCTGCATTATCGTCACAAGATCATTGCTACATGTTAAGTAACAGAAAATTTCTAGAACAAAAAAATCCCACCTTCCTCATTTTTTTTGCATATAAACCTTTTCCTGCAGGACAGTTCAGAGTGCATTGATGTCCTAATAAGTGTGGACAATGAATTCAGAGGAGAAAAAGTGCTTTGGAGCAAACAGGTGCTAATGTGCCATCTTCAGCAACTCCTAAAAGTAGGTTTGAACACTTGGGAATACCGTTTTCCCTTCAAATCTGTAGTACTGCACAGAGTTACTTACTAATATCTACATTTCTAAGAAGGTACCTTTATATTGTCCCAAAGGTGCTTTTTCTGGACTTTCTTTTCTTTTTTTCAATACATTTCACTTCTTATCCAAGACGCTTCTTCATCTCTGACAGGATAGTGGGGAATGGAAGGGTTTGTTTTTTTGTCACAGCTGAAGAAGCTTCTTGGATGACAAGTGAAATGCCTTTAAAAGAAAAAAACAAGTCTAGTTGCCTCCTAAAAAAGCACCTTTGGGACAACCATGACCTGGATGATTGAGAATCTTTACAGACTTGTACCTTAATATGGTGCCCAGTAGAACTTTCACATTCCTTGGCATCTGCCCTTTCATGCTCTATTTAATATTTAAGATTCCCTTTAAAAAAGTGGTGGAAGGTATTGTGAGATCAGAACCTTGGTTTCAACTATAATATGTACTTTAAGTATGTTTCTGAGTATCACATAGATTGTGAAAGCATTCTTAGAAAATAAAATTGTGGATAACAGCAGCCCAGCAGTTTGCTTGCCTTCTGGTATAGGGATGTTTTGTGAATGACAATACTGAACACAGCAACTCAAATTCAAATTTTATTGGTCACATACACAGTCATACATGGTACAATATGCAGTGCAATGCTTACACAACCGCAAGTAAGTTAGGCAAAATGGGAGGGTAGGATAGGAGATAAGTTGGGAAGTGGGACGGGATGAGGTAGAGTCATGGTTGGTAGGCGATAAGTTGGGAAGTGGGAAGGTGGAGTGAGGTAGAGTCATGGTTCCTGTTATAGTTCTGAGTGTTCCTGTGGTTTCTGGTTTAGTGTTCATATTGCCTGTGGAAACTCTGTTGCAAGAGTACCTATATCATCTGCTTTCAGATTTTCAAGTATGTATACTGATCGCAAATATTTTCGAAATCCTAATTTGACTTGCCTTCATAAAATTTCTTCTGATTCAAACCCTGACTCTGCTGGGTCAAGAAGTTATTTTTATTTTTCACTCTCCCTTTCATTTGGACCATCTATCCAACTCTGATATGTGAGTGAAGTGTGGCTATTCTAACCTTGGTCACAAACAGGGAAATACATCTCCAGTCTGAAATTGCTTATACAGTGGCGCAGTGGTTAGAGTGCAGTACAGCAGTACTTCTTCTGCCTTCAAGTTCAAATCCCACCAGGCTCAAGGTTGACTCAGCGTTCTATCCTTCCGTGCGGGGTAAAATGAGGCCCCAGATTGTTGGGGGCAATATACTGACTCTGTAAAACCATTTAGAGAGGGCTGGAAAGCACTATAAAATGGTACTTAAGTCTAAGTGCTGTTGCTATTGATACTTTGAAACTCATCAAATTTCAACACATTTTGAGATGAAATTGTTTTCCTGGTAAAATTTATTTATAATTTATTTGATACTTGATGCTCAAGCTAGAACTTGTCAATGACAGCTGCCTTTATACCTTAAGGGAAAATATGTTTGGCACTCATCATTTTTGGTGCTCACTGCACTTCCCAGAACAAATTAACAGTGAGTACTACCAAGGTACCACTGCACAAGAAATGTATACGGCACACAATCCTATAGTTTAGAAACTTCAAATATATATAGATAGATAATCTGTGATCCAAAACACATAAAATCAGTGAACAAAACAATATTTTAATATAGAAAAGAATTGGGAGAATGTGCTGTGTGTTTTAGGAATCCATGTATGTTGCAGTGATTGTGCAAAATGCTCTTATAGATTTGCCCAAGCATGATATATTTATTATTTGTATGTAGATATATACTGAAAATAATATATTAGAAGTATTGAGATTTATCTGATTTCTGTATATAAAATATATCTTTTTGTCTACTATTGTTACTTTGAAAGAATCTAGATTATTAATTTTCAAATTTCAAAAAACATTGGTGTGTTATGAATATGAACACTATGCTAGATATTGCACAACTTCTTTTTAGAAAAATGTGCTAGTTTGGGCCTTTGTCTTCCTACAGCCTATGAGTTCTCAGATAAATTTCTGTGGAGTATAGGGCAAGCCCCTTTATTCTACATTATTTTACAGAAAAAAATTTCCTCTGTGGCTACTTGCTTTTGCTATTGTTGCTATCAATTTTAAGTTTTGATGCTTCTAGGAAAATTACATATGTTCCAAGTACACTAAAGATTCATGCACAGGCACCTAGTCTTGTTGGGAGTTTCTGCTTCAAAGAATCAAATAATAATTCCCTTGCCCCAATAGTTATATAACATACAATAGTGGGTTTTTATATTCATGGGTGAGTTATAACAAAACAAGCCTTTTTTCAGTGGCGTGTCTGGGACTTGGTAGTATTACTATGATACATGTGGGAAACAATTTTTTTCTGTTACTGGGTAAAGGAATTAATAATTTCTAAGCTACACGGCAATTCCTTGACGCCTAACTTCATGTGTTTTCAAATATTGTGCAGTTTGTTGAAAGAGACAGAGAAAGTATGGATATTCAGATAATTGAATCTTTTGATCTAGGGTTATCCAATCATGCTGTATCTATGAGTAGGACAACATATAGTACTACCTGATACCTTCTGTGTTTTCCAGATTTGTCTTTTGGAATTAGTTTCTGTTGTACAGCAGGTCAGTTTTTTTAATTTTATCCACAGATTTTAAAATGTAGAAATGTTGCATTTTTGTTTTTTGTAACTCCCACATTGTCCAGTCTTTTTCTAATCTTTGTTGTAGGACAGAAATGGGCTTCTGGAAGAAGTCAAAGAAAGGCAACTTGGTAAGAGAATAGGGCTTTAATAAATACTTGCTTGCTTGCGTCAGGACAACTATAAGCATCTGTCAATTGACAGAAGGTGTGTCACCTTTTAACTGTTTTTCCCTCCAAGGGAAGTGTTGGTGGTGAAGGCTTCTTGCAGGCACCACTTCCTGTATGATATGGCTGAAGTCAGACTGCTGATAAAACAGATTCTCCCGCCTGATTGACCCAGACAATAGAATAGTGAGCGTCCTACATTTATTGGCAAAAGCAAAAACACCTGCACTCCAACTTAATCTACTAGAAGGCTTATTTATTCCTTGTTTATTTCATTCTACCTTTTGATGTTTATACCTTTGGCAAAACAGGTTGGCTTTACAATTCTGTTTCCCATGGTACACTAAAGCCAATAATATGGCCTTAACTTGGTCTTAGTTTACAATCTGACAAAATGACCCCTCTCCTTTTAATTGCATGCATGCAGTATTTTTAAATCCTGTTTATAGCCAAACTGCTTCAACAAACTTCAATATCTTAGGTGTGGATGTTTTTATTTTAAACATTGTGTGTGGGAGTCAGTATTTTCATATTTCTTTTCCCTAATTGATAAGCATTCTGCTTGTTTTCCCAATAGATATATATTCAATTGGACAGAGAAGGCCAATCAATCCTTGCCTACTTTTACATCTTACACAAACAGATAGAATGGTTTTTAAAACAATTCCCAAATAAGTATCCTGTTTTGAAAATTAAATAAGCTATGTCCTTCCTTGACGGCCAAACATGCCTGCTTCAGACATTTCTGATTTCAAGCTCTGCACTTATTATATCCCCCTTTTTTTTACATCCTTTCTTCTTCAGCATTTCTTCCCTATCTGTACAAATGTTAAGAATGACTTTTAAAGGGTAGGTTATTTTATTTGAGATAGGGGTGGGGAGTTATGTGTTCTGACAATCTTGAACCCCCAATTCTCCTTTTCCTCTTATAAAAGAAATTGAAGGGGTTTGAAGGAGGGCAGCAACCACAGAATTTTCTTGGTAACTTTGGCACTGCATTGCAAAACTTGACAAAATTATTTGGTTTGAAAATAGATGCAAGGGAATCACTTTTCACACCATTTGTATCCCACAACTATGAGGATGGGCATAGTGTAATACAGGGGTGTCAAGCTCAGTTTCATTGAGGGCCGCATCAGGGTTGTGTTTGAACTTGAGGGGCTGGGGTGGGCATTGCCAGCTCGATGTCACAATGGTGGCCTGAGTGCTTCTGCCAGTGAAAACAGGCTCCTGAGCTCTGTTTTCAGCTGCCACGGACTTTTGCAACCCTTTGCCAGTGGAAACAGAGCTTGGGAGGGGCACATGTGATTTAAGACCAGATCTAAGTACCCCACAGGCTGGATCCAGCCCCCAGGCCTTGAATTTGACACCCCTGGTCTAATACCTTTCTGCAGTCTCACTTCTCTGTCTCCACCCTAGGTTTCCACACTCAAAGCAGGATGCTCCATAAGCCACATACTGATTGTGCAATTAGCCCAGTCAAAAGTGTTTGGTGGAGGGGGGAAGCAAACAAACAAGCCAAGTATTTGCTTCTATGGGCATGGTTGGTATCAAATACACAGAGCAGCTAATAAAAGGTTGCAAGTTCCCGTAGGCTAGAACTACTGGATATTAAAATTAGTGGTAAGGTACACTAATTTTATAAATATGTTTAATGCAATGGAGAATGTGGAAATTAGATTATCTCTGAATATGCTTTAATACACATATACAAGTAATTCTTAATTTACAAGTATTCCTTTAGTTACCGTTCAAAATTACAATGGCACTGAGAAAAGTGAGATATGACTGGTCCTCACGTATATAACCATTATAGCATTTCCATGGTCATGTGATCAAAATTCAGGCACTTAGCAATCAGCATATATTTGCCATGGTTGCGATGTTCCGGGATCATGTGATTGGCATCTGCAACCTTCCCAGCCAGTTTCCAACAAGCAAAGTCAATAAAGGAAACCAACAACTATGTAATTCACTTAACAACTGCAATGATTGTGGTCATTAGTTTAGGACTATCTCTATAGTAGTATCTTAATTTAAGTTTGTTTGGGATGAACTTGTAGTTGTAGTATTTGCTTGCTACACTTACAAGTTCCTTTTTAATGATAGTGTGTTTTCTGTATTTTGTTTGAAAAAGGAAGTAATTACATTCATTCACGTGGTGAAATGATTGTTAAAAAGAGTTACATAGTGCTGTGTTAAAGATAATTTTGTATAAAGGAGAAGAATGCCATTGACCTAAGGTGGAAAAGTGGTAGCTTTTTAAAAAACAACAACATACATTTTTATCTGTGAATATGCTACTTGTGTAACTAAAATATGTATCATGTTAATTTGACCTTTATATAAAACATAGGTGTTATCCAAGCCTGTAACACAACTATAACTTGCCTAACTTTATTTTTTTGTTGTTGCATGCTTATAGATGTACAACTCATCAGTTTTTGTCTGGTTTTCATTTCATTTGAATGAAATGTACTACTAATGATAACTAGTTAAGATAGTTTTGAAAGAGGATTAGACAAGTTCTTAAAGAATAATGTCTCTAAACAAGTTCAAGTTTAAGTTCAAGCTTTATTTGTCATATACATGACACATATGACATGCAGTGAAATGCTTATGCAACTGCAAAATCGAAGAAAGCAAGGGGAATAGTCTGTAGGGAGGATAGAGACAAGGATAAGGATAGGGAGCAGTTAGAGGGAAATGAACATAAGTAGAGAGAGAACGAAAAGGAACAGAGATGAAACACAATGTCTGCTGTTATAACCAGTGTCCATCTGGCACCACCATCCCAGGTCTCCACAGCAGGTCTCGGCTTGCTCAGCCCTCAGCTGTTTTCGAGGCTACTGCCTTCGCCTCGGCGTCTCTCCATCCTCCACCTCAGCAATCCCTCAGGTCCTCCACCTGCTACCTGCAGGCCTTTATTCCAGTGGTGAAATTCAATTTTTTTTACTATCGGTTCTGTGGGTGTGGCCACAGGATTAAACATCATCAAGCACAGAATTACCATTACAACTTCACCGAAGTTACAATGTAATAAGAGGAGAGGCAGTTTCTGTGAGCAAGGTAATAAAGATTAGGCTAGAAACAACTGCCTTATTTACAGGATTAATCCTGTAACATTAATCTTTACAGGATTAACTCTGCAAAGTGGGGAAAAAAACAAGCAGATTTCTTCCAATAATCAGTTCTCCAAACTGCTTATAATTGTTACCACCGGTTCTATAGAACCGATGCGAACCGGCTGATTTTCACCTCTGCTTTATTGTGAGAGGCAGCAAATTATGCTCTACATATGACCTGTTGAGAACTAGCAACAGATGAGTATCTTTATGATTGTACCTGAAAATCTTCTACAGGCACTTTGATGAACTCTGGTGTTTTAGATGGGTGTTTGACTATTGTCATGATGATGATAATTATTAAACAAAAGCAATGTTTTCCAGTGAAACAAGAAATAATATATGCTTTTTCTATCTAATAATCTTTTATCTATAATAGCCTAGAAGAATAACTAATATAGTTTACAGCTCATTTTATTGGAACAGAGTAAGGAAACCATTTTGGTTCTCCTTGAACTCTCAGTAGTTTTCAGTATACGTAGTCTCTTTCTGTTCTGCATGTTGGAATTAGAACTAGTGTTAAAGGCATTTCCTTCTTTATTTGTGTTCAGATCCAGTCAGTATTTGGTCAATACTACTATAAAACAGAGTTGAAGGGAAATCAAGTCTGAAGCTCCTATTGTGTATGGTCTCACAGTGGATGGGGAGAAATGGCCTCAAAGTGAACCCTAACAAGATCAAATGACTGTAGGTTTGAATCCCTGGGAGATTCAAAGAGTCACTTCATGAAGGAAATGACAATTTCTAAATGTAATATAAATAAATAAGTAGCATCTTTAGCTCTGGATGCAGTTGCACTTCCTCCTCAACAGATGTACAATTTGAGGGTCCTCTTGGGCTCACAATTCATGCTTGGAGAGCAAATGGCATCTGTGTCTAAGAAGGCCTTTGCCCAAATTTTGTGTACCAATTGTACCCAGTTTCCACTATGGAAGTATGATGTGTCCAAAAATATATGTAACCATTTGTAGGGGGAAAATGTAAGATGTAGAATTTTGTTCCTGGAATTTTAGAAATAGTTAAAGCAAGTCATAAAGCAGCTACAGTAACATGTAATTAGGCTTCCCCAGTATTTGAATAAGATACCTCCTAATGCTTCCTTTGTACTTTTGGTATTTAGTGATTGAAATAAAGCACAGTGGCCAAAGATATTACAAATTCAGTAGCACTTTAATTTGTATTTTATTAATCACAATACTAATTGAATTATGGGGATATTTTTCAGTCTAAAAGAATATATTTTCTTATTTATTATACCACAATATTTAATTAGAACATTAATGCTGTTCTTTTCATTGTGTTGTAAGTGGCTATACAGAAGAGGTAAAGTTTTGATTTATATTTCTTCTTGAAGTCATAAAAAACCAGAATCTGCATACAAAAATTTGTTATTAAAACCACAAATCAGCCAGTTTTCCCTTCCTCATTAAGGAAAATCCCTCCACTGATGGTGATGTTTGTTTTGAAAAATAATGACTGCTGAGTCTGATTTACATATTTGTATCAGGATCTCAGCAATAATAGAATTAATTACAGATAGTCCTTGTTTAGCAACCACCTCATTTAACCACTGTTCACAGTTATGATAGTGATGATAAAGTAACCTTACAACAGTTGTCACATTTATAATCTGTATAGGACTGTAAAGTCAAAGACTACTGAAGATCATGAGTATAGTCACACTTTAACTTAATTACTACTTTAACAACCAAGTTGTTGGTTCTAATTCTGGTTGCTAATTGTTGTTGTTCATTGAGCCACAGTGGCACAGTGGTTAGAGTGCAGTACAGCAGGCTACTTCTTCTGACTGTCAGCTGCCTGAAGTTTGGCAGTTCAAATCCCACCAGGCTCAAGGCTGACTCAGCCTTTCATTCTTCCAAGGTGGGTAAAATGAGGACCCAGATTGTTGGGGGCAATATGCTGACTCTGTAAAACTGTTTAGAAAGGACTGCAAAGCACTATAAAGCAGTATATAAGTCTAAGTGCTATTGCTACTTGTAAATTCTTGCTTGCCTCTGTAGAATGGGCCCCTCTCTCTTCCTTCCTGCACAGATCCAAGACCAACAAATGGGATCTCAAAATACGGGACAGTGCTGAGTAGAATGGGAGACGGGTTTGTGGAATAAGCCAAAGGAAGGAATAGTTGGGCTGATATAATTAACCCTATATAGTCTTTTTGGCAAACTTTATGCCAGTAAATAATATATACGTGCACATACATACATCCTAAAGGGAATATGGGTTGATACTGTTGCTTCCCATCTCCCTCTAGTGTTCTAGTCTTAGACAGTATTTCTCTCCTTTCCATCTCATTGCAGGCAATAGGTCCATGGACCTTCTACAGTAACTTTGCAGCCCTTGTGGCTTATGGCCCATATTTTGGGCAGCGTTGGCAAAAAAGTTAATGTTCATATATCTAAACCAAAATAAAATACATTATCATGTCCATTTTGTACCATGACAGTAAAGAAAGGTTGTTTTGTCACCATTGTAGCCTTGGAATATTGCCCAGACAAGCTTTTCCTAGTACTGTAATGCCAAATCTAATCTGTCAGCTCTTCAAGAATCCTTGAATGTACATATTTGCAAAAGTACTCTTCTCATGAAGGACAAATTTCAGCTTATAAAGCGGAGGGCGAGAGCTACGGACTTAGTTGAGCGCTAGAAACTTGCTTGAGTGCAGCAGTCTTCTACTGCCAGTGTGCTCAATCTTTGGCCAAATATTGGCTGAGAAGAAGCAAAGACGAAAGGTCTCACTGCAACAGCAGCTGCAGAGTGAATAATAGCTAGCCCTCTTCAATTCATTCAGGTGCCTCCAAGGGGAGGAAATATCACCAATATGTAAGTAAAATTTAATTTCTTGCTTCTCATTTGCAGGTAGGATACAACTTCAGATTCAACTTTGGACGGCATTGTATTCTTATTAATGAAATGCTTTTACAATCCCAGTGTTTGTTTTTCAGGTGAATTTGCTAATAAGGAAAAGAAACATTCATTCTGGTATACAAGAAAGTTTTCTCCAGTTTCGCTGTAATTGGGTCTAACAGTTTAGGAGCTGGAACTTTTCCTTGGGTTTGCTTTTGGAAAACATCTTGTGAGATATACTACTCCCTTTATTTCTCTTCTGTCCTCTCCCCCCCCCCCAAAAAAAAGCTTAATATTATGGAGATACATAGGTAGTTTATCTGTGAATATTTGATTTTTAAGTACAGCAAATAACTGTTGCCTCTGTAAGATCAGTTATTTAATTTTTTAAAATGTTAACTTCAATTTTTAGTTTCAGGAATACAATCCTTGACTTTGAAATACAGAAGCAGCACTAGAAAGAAATCAGCAGGAGCTGATTTTTCAAACTCTACTCTGGCATTAGTTTTCTGAGATCATTGAAAACATCTCTATTAAATTCTCTTTCCTGATTAATAGGTTTAACTTTGTTGCAGGTGTCTAAGAAAATGGAGAATAGTAAACATTAGATAGAAGCACTTTCTGTCTCATAAGTTTTATTCAAATTTCTTCCTACTTAGGGGCTACCTTGGGAAGAGGATGTAAATTTGAGATGCTCGCTTTCTTCAGAGCCATTCCTCTAGCACAGGGGTGGGCAAACTTGGCCATTTTGTGACTTGTGGACTTCAACTCCCAGAATCCCTCAGCCAGCTTTT
>JAEANM010004669.1:0-20499 GCA_017656035.1 Myanophis thanlyinensis
AAATACGAATACAAAATACAAAAGAGTACAAAAGAATAAATTTAAAACCCAATATAAAACCATTAAATACGCTGAAATTAAAATTCATTAAACCCCATTTTAAAACAAAGATTAATACAAAATTTAAAATTATTTAAATATTTATTTAAAACCCTGAGGTAGTTTATGAACCCTGTTGTTCATAGGATGCCTGATTTAGAATTTTTGTAATAAAATTTATCAGAGAATTGCAATTGCCCCTATTTACCTTTGACTGGAGAACGAGGTAAAGGAGTCATGTAACCTTTCTGGTATTATACTTTAGAGTACTGGTTCACCAATCCCTCATGCATTTATTTAAAAGTAAATTACATGTATCTATTAATGGAACTTTTTCCTCCTGCTCCTGATTTGGCTGCTAAGTTTGATCAAATAATACACACACACACCCCAAGCTCTGATGCAGTGATGGAACAAAGTTTTGAGCTTTCAGACTAAATATTGTTTTTTCACCTCACCCCATCTTCCCTAGTGCATTTTATTAAGGGTCTGCTGTGAGGAGAAAAACAAGGTATCTTTAGGGAAAAGATTTTTCACCAGGATTAAAAATAAAGGCTCCAGCCAAGTAATTATTAATATGGGTGGAGGGAAATCCACCTAGTATAATGCCAAGTGATTTGGAATGGAGGTTCAAAATTAGTTTTTTTTTAAAATGCAAAATGGATACCTGCACTGGAGAAGAGAGCCCAAAGATTCAGGGATTTTAAATGTACAAATTAAATTGTCTAGACAGTGACACACATCAATAATTAGTATCCTTCCATTCAGCTGTACTTCATGGGTTATTACACTGAGACTAGCAAAGGGTTAAAAGAATATCCAGCTTTATTTATTTATTTTCCTCAATTAGTAGGACTCTCAGCATATTTTTCAGGTATAAAGTTTTAAAAAGAGGAAGCTCAGTGCACAGTACTGTAATTAATGGGTTTTGGTCATGATTTGCTCATACTTTGTAGGGATTTTTAAAAAAATACTAAATTTAGAGTAGTGGTTCTTTGTTGAAGTTTCTTAATTGAACAGTAGATAACAGAACATTTTCTGTACTGTTTTTCAGATGTCTTAGATTTTACATAGCTATTGTTTTTCTATCAGTGTGGTTTGTAGGGGTCAGCCATGCATCCTCAGGGCAAGAAGCCTATATTTGGCAAATGCTTCTATCTATTGATAGTGTAAACAATCATGGCTTTATGTGACTCCTACATCCCTCAGAGCAAGAATCTACAACTTTTCTAAGGCTGAAGATAACACTTTGACATTAAGAGATATTTTGGGGTAGTTTTTGGCTGGAAGAAAGTAATGTGTAGGGTTAGAAGACAAGTTGATTTGATTCACATTGAAATTCAGTAATAGAATTCTCCAGCATGCATTTAATAATTTTTCACTTATTTTGAATTAAAAACTATACCGGTAATTTGATTACAGTTTTTGGAAGATGGGAGCCAAGCCATTTGGGAAACAACATTCAGCTGGACTATACATTCCAACAGTGATATAGGTAATTCTCGATTTATAACTACCACTGAGAACAAAATTTCTCTTTATAAGCAAAGTGGTTGTTAAGTGAGCCATGATTTTACAACCTTTTTTTTGCCACAATTGTTAAATGAATCCATCTTGCTGTTGTTAGGCAAATCCGGCTTCCCCACTGACTTCTGTGTGTTGGCTGGGAAGGTTATAAGTGGCAGTCACATAACCCTGGGACACATAAGTAGATGCCAGTTGCAGATTTTGATTATCCTGGCTGTGGGGATGCTTCGATGGTTGTAAGTGCATTGTAATATTAGTCCTAACTCACTTTTTTCAGTGCTTGTTCTATCTTTGAGTGGTTGCTAAACAAACAGCTGTAAGTTGAAGACTAGTGTTGCTCTGGAGGCAAAATTGGGTGTGTCTTGTTCATGACTTTACGTTCATAGTATGTATGTCTTAATTGGTTTTGTGTGCCCACATAGTCAAATAATAGCTGGATAATTATTGTTGCTAGTCTTTCATTTCAGAAACAATGGAAAATGTGGTACATAATTTCATAGAAGTCTGAATTCTATGTGAACAGTGTGGTATAATTTGATTTATGTTTGGCAAGCACATTTCATTGCACTACTGCCACATTAGATTCAATTCAGTTTAGTTTGTAATATTTTCACCAAAGAGATGTGTTTTTGAAGAATACTACACAGAAGAAAATCTGTGTAGATTTTCTGAGGAAAGCCTGGTTAGTCCAGATACATGCACACTGCTGCATACTGTATATACAAGAACTTCCTTCTCCGGTGGCTCAGTAAAACTTTAAACAAGGAGCAAACAAGAACAGAATTATATTTCTAAAACCAAAGTAGCAACAGTCCAGATTTATTCTTGATGGTCAGCTACCACCAGCTTCATAATATGATAAGAACAGCAACAGTAAATAATAAAGGTTCAACATCTGATTTTTTCATATTCTGGTCACAGTTTCAAAAGTTTTTGTTATGTTGATATAAAATATGTACAAGGTGAAACTAATAATTTGATTTAAAAGCACTTTTCTGTTCCTTTTTTTTAAAGCAAAATTATGTTCTGCTGTTCTATTTCTCACTAGATACTAGTAATCTGCATTCCATTTATATCCTGCTTTTATTATTTTTACAAACAACTCAAGGTGGCAAACTTAGCTAATATTCCCTCTTCCTCCCTTTTCCTCCACAACAACACTGTGAGGTAGGCTGGGCTGAAAGAAGTCTCAGTCACCCAGCTGGCTTTCATGCCTAGAATTCATGGCCTTCTGCTTTCTAAGCCAGCACTTTAACTACTAACATCCAACAGTTACTTACAGGGGATTGATTTTTCTAGTGCAATTTGTAATAGATTACCAAAATAAGGGAGATAAGTCTATTCATATTTTGTATTAGAAAATGCAACACAATTCTTTATATTTTTTTAAATTAGTTTTTGTCTTTGGTCTGTTAGAAAAAGACACTTTGGTAGAGGAAGGTTTTTTAGGGACAAGCCAAATAATGCAAAACAGGGTCCAAACTTTTAAATTGTCCCTTAGTCTGCATCAGTACCAACAAGCCTTCTGAAGAGTTCAAAAGCTTGTTCACTCTTCTTTGCCATTTTAGTTCATTCTAATAGTTATTGCTGAACTGTGGATTTAGTATTTCAAGATATATAAGCTCTCTTGTAGTGTACACCTCCTAGTCCTCTTTCAGGGGATTAGTTAATGAGGTGGTAATTTATTCCAAAGGATATATTTAGTGAAGGGCTTCTCCACTTTATTCGACATAGTCCTGTCAACCAAATGCAATTTGTCAAAACCATTAAACACTTTCTTGGAGGTGCAAAGAGGGTTACTCTGAATAAACAGGCAGTACTACAAGCTACACCTTAAATGTTCTTCTTGCAAAACCTTAGTAAAATTCTTGGCCTATGTAGATTGTGGCTTTTCCTATCCACCCCTCCCCCCTCTTTCCTTTTAATGCAGCAAAATCTTGTTGGGGACACCAGAGCGAAGGAAACATGCTTGGAATTGTTTTATTGTGAGAGCTTCTGAGTCTAGGCTCATCAACTCTGGAGAAAGTAATGTGGTATTCATCCTCTCCTCCCCCCTACCTCTCCCCCCCCCCCCTTGGCCAGCTTTGCAGCGCAATGTCTGATCATTAATAAACAGCAAGAACTCACTTCGCCCTCTGGGCCTCAAATAGTACAGTGTGCAACAAGGGAGTGTGGGCAAGGCACGAGGATGGAAACAGTAGTATCAGATTACAGTTTCAAAATATAACTGGAGTGTGTTAGCTGGCTTACACTATTGACTTGCCGCATAATTGTGTTGCTTATTTGTTGGAAAAGGCTTCCCTTTTCTTCCCAATTAATATGGATGTTGTTATTAAGACATTAGAACTCCTGGGTTGGCTTGCAGAAATCACAATAGCCACCTAGCAGTAGCATTACCACCATCACCATTATCCTCATCATCCTATTTTTTATTATTATTATTATTATTATTCAATTTTGAGCATGGTAAAAATCGAACTAGAGTTTTTCATGACTAAATGGATTTTTAAAAATTAAATAAGCAAACGAAAAGAGCTGTGTACACTTGTAACTTAATTTATTTCTGCACAGTTATGTTTAATTCCTTCTTCTCAATTGAACTCAGAATGCAAGCGTGGTAATGTTCAAAACATACAAGCAGAAACAACTTCCCTGAAAAAAAAATTACAAAGCTCAATCAATGGGTATTCGGAAGCAAAGCATTTTAAACGTCTTCTCTTTGCAATTCAATTAACACCCCTCTTCCCAATAAATTATATTGGTATTACCATCCTTGATTATTGTGTTTAGAATGGGGATCAGCAACACAAGGCCCATGGGCATCATATGGCCATAGCACCATTTGATAGTCTCTATTGACTTCTAAAAACTTATTTTAAAAAAATAAATGTGTTAAATGCCCCAAATTTTTGGCTTCTTGAATGAGATTTGATGAGAGTTGGGCTATTCTAGTTTTATTTCCAGAGTGGTGACTCCAAATCAAGACATGATGCCCGTCAGCTTACGGGCATTACTTACTTTAGATATAATATCTTTAATATGTTAGTTTTCCAACTCTTTAAACTGGATACCCAATTTCAGGTAAACAAAACTTATTTTGATGGATCAGTTTAAGGTATGTTTTAAAAGTCCTGGAAGTTATAGCTTGATTGGGAGAAGAAAGTGAGACAGTGTGCGATCATCCCATAACAAAAGAGAATCTATTTTGGCCTGTTCCTCTCCTCCTTCTAGTGCTGCCCGTTGAGCAGAGTTTCAGAGACTAACAAAGGATCTATCTGCAGGAAGAAGAAGAAGAATCAGCACAACCTGTTTCCCCATCTTCTCCTCTGGTGTCCTGTTAGTGAATTTGAGTCTTCAGTCACTGAGTATTCCTGATTTTTCACAACAGTAAATAACTTGACATGTCTGTAGCTCATATACATTTACTGGCCAGTCCTCAAAAGGCTTCTGAAAGCAATATTTGTGAATTGAATTTCCGCCAGCACGAAGTATTCTTTAGGGATTATAAGCTTGCTCTCCATCGTTGTGTGCGATCTGGCTTCAGTTGGATTAACCTCTGACTCCACCTATCATCCATAGTGAAGAAAATGAGGAAAATCAGCTTGTTTTAAAAATATAAAACAGTAGACTCTCCAATGGGTAGTTTTTTTTTGGCAGCATCGAAATCTTTGTAGTGAGGATCCTTTGTATAAAGGAAATTCTACAAGCTTTGGCTCCCTGCCTCTCAGTTAAGCTATTTTGCTAAACTGAAAAAGTTTGTCATTCAGAAAAACATAAGCTTGATAAATAATGCAGTTTCTCACAGTTCTTGAGAGGCACTTAGGAGAGGATTATATAGAAAATTAAATATTTGATACACTAAAAAACATTAAAAACTCTAATTTGAATTCAGTAGTTCACATATAGCATCAGTTTTATATGATTGATTGCCTAATGATAACCTCAACAGCCCCTGAACACTTTTAAATCTCTGGGCTTTTTGACTGTGCAAAAAGAAACAACTTTTGTGTCAAATATCCTTCTGTTTTACATAGTGGTGAAACTTTTTTGAAGTATTGTATATGCACATGTGGTTCAAATATGCATATTTTATTTTCATATTTCTGAACTGCATTATTTTTTCCTACTCTATACTCCTATCAAGTTGTCAGGGCAACTTTTAAAAATCAATGATTAATAAATTAAAATGTGAGCAGCATAATAAAGAAGCAATCCAAATCCAAAGAAAGATGAAGAAATCTAGAGAAATGTTAAACTTCTGGCAAAACAACTAATGCTGAAAAAACATAAAAATGAGTATAAACTGAATGATATTTTTTATTTAAAAAGGCAGCATGGCTGAAAGGTTGTTCTCCTTAGTAACAACTTTAGGTTATTGATTGGTCCACTAAATAAGAGTCCTCTATCTGATCTCTGGATGGTAAAAAATAAGAAGAAGATAGTGATGGCATGTGAGTACTGGATACTTTTTACATGTGTTACAAATATGAACCTGTAAAAGGGGGATAGGATTTTAACCACATAGTTGCAGTCCCTATCTCAACTTTATGGGACAACTTACACCATGGACATCCTTGGTGAATACTCTTATTGAGCTATTGGCATAATATGAATTGGCATTACAATATAACAGTTACTATAATTGCAATTTGCA
Organism: Myanophis thanlyinensis; assembly: GCA_017656035.1. Classification (NCBI taxonomy): domain Eukaryota; kingdom Metazoa; phylum Chordata; class Lepidosauria; order Squamata; family Homalopsidae; genus Myanophis; species Myanophis thanlyinensis. Next base: position 6,221 of record JAEANM010004669.1, read on the forward strand.
ATAATTACTAATTTTTAACTCTTCATTATAGTAGTCTGCATATTATTAGACTATGAATAATGTAGACAAAAGGCTATTTCTCTCTGGGATGCTTTGTGTAGGGGCGTAGCTAACATACTCATTAGATGTAGAACCAATGGTCCTCTTAAGTCTAAGCCATAAAAAGCAATATAGGCTTCCATGGGAAGTCAAGAACCCTATATAGAAGAAAAAGTCTAGTGCAGGAAAATAGTATTAATCCAGGCCATTAAGCAATGGTATCTTTGCACTGGGAGATGCAAAGGCCCTCCTAGCCATGACCGCCATCTGCTTTTCAAGAGGAATTGTGAATCCAGGAGGATCTCTAGACTGGGTCTACCTGGAACATTGCAACCCCATCCAGCACCAAAAATGGAATAATCCTAGAACTGATAAGTCATGAGAGCCACTTACTCTTGTCATAGCTCAACAGAAGCTTGCTGCTTCCCATCCAGACCCTCATAGCCTTCAGACATGGGGAAAGACATCCACAGCATCACTTAATTTGCCAGGGGCAGAGATGCATAATTGGGTATCATCAACATACTAATGATACCTCACCCCATGGCAACATAAAAAGTAAATATGTAGTTCGAACATGAGGTTACTTCTCTGTGGCCAATCTGTAACTACAGCAAAACTCTGATTTAGCATTGCTTCCTTTGACTTCTCTTTGATTTCACATTTCCAAGTAGCTGTAAAACAATTGAAAGTCATCTTCAGCCATAAATTGAAGGTATTAATCATACCGTGGTCTTTACCTTGAGTGCTTCCACATAAAGGGCTATATTTAAGAACAATAGTACAATTCCTCTAGATACCCCATCCCGCTCCTTGACTGGATAATTTCATGGAGGAAAAAATGGAACCTAGTCCACGGTCTGCTAGCAAACAAGTTTCCTGCCTGAAAGTCTACAGATAGCTCTCTTTTCTGTTTATTCTGTCCTCAGATGGCAACTATGTCTGACAAATAGTGGGTTTCTGACTCACCAAACTGTCATCTCAAGATTAGCAATCATGTCCTCTGAGACTGCTACTGAGAAGGCATATCCAGGAATAAATATTAATTGGGGAGAAATCTACACATAGTCAGATATGTTAAATGTTGCAGAGTATGCATTTGGAAATTCATTCACATTTGGTCTCCATAGGATACGGCTTAAAGAAAACAAAAAATTCAGGACTAGTCATAGGAGTTGAGAAGAATGGCTTTAGCAAAAAACTTGGCAAACCCAACTGGTAGGGCAGTGCACTGATGGAGATTTGTACTGGTACAACTAAGGGCCTTGCGAAGGTTGAGCTCCCAGATATATTTTTTTTTCCAGCACTTCAAATTTTTTATCACAGGTTTAGGTGCAGCAGTTTATAATAGTAAGCTGTTAACATGCCAGCTTTCTGGGAAGCCCCTTTGTACTAACAGATTCAATTTATTGTTAGTGCAATCCACAAAATAAATATTGTTTGTGAGCTTAACCTTATAACTTTTAATATTAAGAAATGAAACAAAAATATAAGTTTATTCCAACTTTCACTGCCTGGGCATGGATACTGCTTCTATTTATTTTACTGCTGCTGTTTTTTAATTTCTCAATTGTCTTGCTGCCTCTTATTTGAGAAGAATTAATCTTGCTGCTGGAGCTTGCCTATTATTTATTTCAATATTATCTAGTTAACTCACCGTCTCACAAGACCCCTTTAGTTAGGTGGTGGCTTGGAACCGGTGTATTACTCTTTGCTTTCTTTGAGATAATAGTTTTCTATCTTCTAGCTTTCAGTCTAGATGAATTCTAGAGCTGCTTTTTGCAAACACAAATAAAGGGACCAGACATTTTCAGCTGGTACTAGCCAGTTCTGGTAGTTAGGTCCATTTTGGGAAGTACAGATAGTCCTCGACTTAACAACAGATCATTTAGTGACCATTCAAAGTTACAATGGCACTTAAATTTTTTTATACTTACAACCATTTTTCTCAGTCATTGCAGCATCTCCATGGCCATGTGGACAAAATTCAGACATTTGGGAACTGAATCATATTTATGACGGTTGCAATGTCCCAGGGTCATGTGAGTGACTTTTGCAACCTTCTGACAAGCAAAGTCAACGGAGAAAGCAGATTCGCTTAAGAATAGTGTTACTAACTTAACAACTACCATAATTCACTTAACAACTGTGACAAAGGCTGTAAAATGACGCAAAAGTCTCAGTATCTGTCTCACCAACAGAAACTTTGGGTTCAGCTGTGATCGTAAGTCAAGGACTGACTACCTGTACAGCCTATATCGTAGTCAGCTATGTTCAACATGAGGGGCCATAGGAACATAAAATGAGCTCCGCTAGATTTGTTCAGCGTTCTGCATCATCCTAACCAACCAGATGCCTTCAGGAAGCTCACAGGCATAAAGAGAAAGCAATGTGGATAGTCCTGGATTTACGACCACAATTGAGCCAAACATTTGAGGTTTTGCCCTATTTTACGATCTTTCTCGCCACAGTTAAGTGAATCACTTCCTGTTAAGTTAGTAACATGGTTGTTAAGTGAATTTGGCTTTCCATTGATTTTGCTTGTCAGAGAAGTTAGCAAAAGGTGATCCCATGACCTTGGATCAGTGCTGCTGTCAGAAATACGAACCACTTGCCAGTTATGTGATCATGGGGATGCTGCAACAGTTGTAAATGTAAAAAATGGTCTCCGTGCCATTGTAACTTTAAACGGTCACTAAGCGAATGGTTGTAAGTCAAGGACTACCTGTCTTCTCTCCCCACTTTTGCTCTTTAGCTGCTGGTATTCAAGGCATTCTGCCTGTGATTCCAGAGCCAGCAAGAACAGTAATCACTGATAGCCCTACCTCCACGGATTTGTTCTGTCCCCTTCAAAACTATCTAAAAAGGTCGTGACTTTGGACCAGTTTAATCTCTCTCAACCCACCCCACCTCACAAGGTGGTTGTTGTGGAGAAAATAGGAGGAGTTAAGATGTTTGCCACCCTGAGTTACTTATAAAGTAATAAGGGCAGGATAAAAATATGATAGATGAGAGAGAGAGAGAGAGAGAGAGATGCTGTGCTTTCTTGCCTTTATCAGTCTGAATCTCTAAAACTGAAAACAATCAGTTTTAAGAGATGACCTAAATTCCCAGGTATGCCTGATAGAAAATATGATTTGGATGAACTAATTCCACTTTATTTCAGGGCTAACATTAATAGAATCTTGCAAGTCTGAAAGTACGGATCTCCTATTCAGGCTCCTTTGCATCTGAGAAGTTGGGGAAAAGTCCCTTTTGAGCCCCTTTCTTTGCCCTTTATGCAGCTGCAGGCTATGATGCTCTCCCTTATCTGACCATTCCCCAGGCACCATCACTTTGCCATGTCTCTCAAGGTCCTTCTTCACATACCACCATTACATTCTCACACCGAGAGAAAGAAAAAGCTCTCTTTTCGATTAGTTTATTTACTGTGCATGATTTTATGTACCTCCAACTTGTTTCCTGTTTTCTGACACGGCTCTTTTCTTTAAAAAAAAAAGAAAGGAATCCAAGGTACTGTAGTGTTTCTTTTATAAGGGAGCTCCTCCGGTTCCTTAATCATGTGAATTTTTCTGTGGTTTTTTTTCCCCTTTTATATCTTTTTGAGCTCTTAATACCTGTTTCCAGTGATGATTAAAATAAGGCAGTATTTCTGTTTACAGTCCTATATTCACTTACCCGGGTTTAGATGCCATTTAATTTAATGGGATTTATTTCTACATAGCATATAAAGATTGTAAACAAAGTATTTTGGGGAGCAAATACTGTTTTTAACACTTACATTATTATTTAGTGGCTAGTGCCCTTGAGGTATATTGCAAACTGAATAGGTATGCTTTGGTGCTTTGAGATTTAATTGCTTTGTTTATAGAAATATAACATAGTTTATTTTTTTTCATTAGAATTAGGACCGTCCTTTTTGAAGTAACTATTTGCACCGTCCTTTTTATTCAAGTACTGTATCTTAAGGTAGCAATTAAGAAATAACAGGGCAAATTGTTGCTTCTAAACTAAACTAAAGGTCCACTTTAAGATACTTTTCTCTTTTTTCTTCTAAGTGGATTTCTATCTTTTTTTTAATAGTGAAAAATTATACCTGAAAATTTAATCTCATCTCATTTGATATTTGATTTTAAGCATTTTAATGACCATTGTGCATTTTCAAAATCTCTTGTCAAACTTGATAGGGTGGTTTTGTATCCTTAACTGTATGGAACTTTAATGGGATAAATTCATCAATATAATATAATGTTCCCTGGAATTACTTCCAAATAATGTGGGAAATATATAAAATCAAGCTGGGAAAACTAGCACATTAACAAATAATTCAAGAGAGAAAAAAACAGTGACCCAACATTAGAAGTGAAACTCCTATCAAATTTTTAAAAATGCCATCCAAACTTGCTCAGGATCAGAAATCGAGCTACAATGCCACTGTACATGGCACTGTAATAACTTGTTTTCCCCGGATCACCAAAGAGAAAGAACTGGCCAGTCGGCCTTGCAACAAGGCAGAAAGACTGGAGGAAGGAGTAAAGTGTAAAATTGTTTTCTCTTTTCTGAGAAATAGAAACAGAAAGCAGAGACAGCAACCCAGCCAGCAAATAGTTTACTGTTTCTCCAGAGAAGTCCAGAGAAAAAAGTTGAGCTGGAAAGGAAGAACAGTTCTGAAGAAATGCTACCATAAAAAAGAAGCAGGAAGTCAGAAGGCTTGAAAAATGTTTGTGCCAGTTCCTGCTCAGCCAGTCAAGGAGAAGATGGCAGGAATATGATGAATGAATCAGAAAGCAGTTCATTATGGCCTCATAGTTATAAAGGCAGGCCATTAAAAAAAGAAACCGGCAAAATATTCAGCTTCTCCTTGCTGAAGACCTCAGAATTAAATTCTGGGCCATGTGGCTCAGGTAGGATGGAGCAATTTATATTTTACTTTAAATTCCCGAAATGGAGAGTCTACAAATATTTTGTTTGCGACATCTTCACAACAAAATTTGGGAAATCCTTAGCACAATTTAATATTTTGGTGTACCTGATAAAATCCTTCATCAGATTGAATCATTACTCCCTACATGCCATATCTGAATATAAAGTAACGAAATAACCCAGCTCTGTTGCTTCCTCAGAGTTAGCATGCTGGGAAAGTCAGGCGATTAACTGCATCTTTTGTTCTTCCTCTGTGAAATATTGCTTGCTGACATTTGATGCTCGGGTGCCCATCACACCCTCCCCTCCAACCGAAAGAAGACAAAATGTATTTAATTGTGGGGTTTTTTGGTTGATTTTGGCCCTACTTCCTCTCTCTCAAAATCTTGAACGAATAGGAAATTTCTCATGCAATTGTGTTTACAAAGGGACCACCTATTCTGAACTTAGCTTCACTGCAGAAGAAACATTTAAAAAAAAAATCCGTGTGTAAAAGTTTCTGTTTAATCTGCAAAATCAGGTTTTCATCCAGTCCAGTATTTATCAATATTTACTTTTTCCTCCATAAATAATTTTGGAGCATCATGAGATTATGTTGCATTTCTTTTTCTTACAGAATACTCCTTTATTATAAATGTACTATGACTTTACTTAAGACTAGCTCATTTGTTCTTTATTTTTAGAAAATTTCATTTAAAGTTTTAAATGGTTCTGCTTCATGGAGCAGTAGTTCTCAAATTCCTTCTTCATTTTCTTTTTTCTCCGCCCCCTTTGTGTATCTCAAATTAACCCTGTAATATTTGGAAGGGATCTCTCAACAGCTGGCTGGCTGCACCTGACAATTTCATCTGGGCTTGGAATCTAATTAGAATCAGACCTGGCTAGTTCTTGAATAGAACACTACTAGAATTCCAGGAATATGCATTGGGAAGTTTTTTTAAAAATGCATTTTCTTGCCAAGAAAGCTACTGTACATTGACAGTAATAGTCACCCTGGAGACATGCCATAGGGAAAGGAAGGAACAATTGCCCTGTGTGACAATAGGAATAACACAAACTTAGTTGAAAGAACTTTTAACAAATTTAAATGGAGTGACAGCTTTTAAAATCAGGATATGATTACAGGATAGGAAACAGAAGTTCTGCTGTTCAAAGAAAAAAGAAGTAGAGAAATCCCTTAAGATAGGCCCAAAGTTTTGAGATTTGGGGTAGTTCTTTGGATACCCTGCCATTGAAAAGGAATTTAAAGGAATATTTTGGCTAAAAGATAATTAGACATGCTTTGACTAATTTCCCAAAAGGGCTTTTTACAGAGGGGACAATTCAGAGGAGTATTAATTAAGATTTCCCTGTTCAGTGTGTTTTCTGGATACCTCTGTATCTTATTTCTATATAATTCTATAAGAAACACTTGAAGTTGCAGTTACTGTAATTGTATGTCAGGAAGCATAGCATTTTTTTTCTTCTATTTTGTCTCAGTTGTGATAAAGGAATAATTTTCAACATGGTATATTTTTATTTTAATAAAAAACAGATAGTTGAAAGCAGACAGCCTTGTAAATTAGAAGTGCATGATTCCCTTCCACCAAAACTTCCAAGGCTAAAGAAATGAAGGCAGGGTGGGAGGAGGAGGAGGAGGAGGAGGAATATAATAACTCTTAACTACCGAGTACTGCACTTTTTATGTCCTATTTAAAAACCAGCTCAATTAAAAATTAGGGCAAACCTACCATTATAAAGCTACCAGCATTTGGATATAGATTCATATGGCATTAGAGTATCTACTTCAACAGTTATGTAGAAATTGTTTAGTTTTGTAAAGCGTTTATTTTTCTAATGATGAAACAATCTCTATTAAATGTGAAAAATCAGAGCAATACCTAATGTGAACTCACAGAACATGGCCTGCAGTCTATCCAGCTGATCCATGCTACGACTCTTTAAAATGCTTTGTGGGGATTTGCGGCCTGTTATGAGGAGATTCTGTAAGAAAGCTGGTGGTCCCCGCATTTCAAAGGTAACTTTTTTTGTAAGAGAATGTGAGAGTGAGAAGTCACTCCCTTAACCTTTCACCAGAATATATATATATTCAGTGTCACTCCCAATATTATGTGGCTGTTTAATGTTCTGTACCATTGTCAAGAAATGCAGATTGTTGTTATTGACATCAAGCATTTAAATTCGCATCAGAACGTTTTAAAAATTTCCTCCCATCATATACTCATTTTTCACCCCAATACAAAATAACAAGGATCAGGATCGTTTTCTTAGCATCTGTGTGCTTTGTGTTTTTTGCTGTCAGAACACCCATTTGAAGCCAAAGGAAGAAGTGTGCCATTGGAGGAAGGGAGCATCTCTTGCTAGTAGAACAAGGAAGGAAGGAATAAATCATACATTAGAGGCCACTGTTAAATCTGCCACATTTTGATTCACCATAAAGGCAGGAAAGAAGTGAGGGGTTTTTTTTAAAGGCACATTCCATGACATCATTGGCTAAAAGCAGTTTTCAGATTGTTTTTGCATTAATCCTTCAGAGTTTTTCTTTTTTGCTAAATGGGAAAGATGTAAACCTCATTTAATTATGCATGTGATAAAGTATGTTCTCATAAAGTCAGTAAACCTAATAGTGTTGCAGTTTTCTTATTCTTAATGTAGTCTACAGCAACCTTTTCCTTTCTGTAGAGAATTTGTCTGCAAGATTTATAGTTTTTGCTGTTTTGTGAATTAATTGTCGTAGAATTTGAAAAGCAGTCTACTAATTGCATCTAAAGCAGTGGACATGAGCCCACTGCTGTATGGCATAATAATGTACGGCATAATAAATTTGTTGGTTGTTCGGGTGCCACCGTGCCCTTTGTTTCTCCTAATTAGAAAATACTTAAGGATATATATGCTTTTCTAAGAATGAAAGACCACAGCAATGTTTTTCATTTATTTTTAATTATGATGTAGTTACTATAGTCTGAACTTTTAATTCCTCTCTTGACTTTCCTGACCAAGGAACTTGTATATAAGCCAGTCAATTCCATAAAGTGGCACCTACGGCATTATAAATATGTATATCTTCAGTTCAAGGTGTCACAAGAGAAGATTTTTTTTTAGTATTTTTGATATAGTGTTCTTATCTACATATGTATCATCCAAAGATGCTATTTTTTATTTAAAACATCTGCCTTTATATCTGAGTATTTTCTCTCTTCATGTTTCTGTCTCAGGAAAGATTAAACAAACCAACAAGAACAATTGCAAAATTGAGAATAAACCCACTTCCCTCCTCAGGTAGTACATTAGCATATATACCGTAGGAGTAGCTTGGCATATTCAGAGATTAAGATTCAATAATTCAATTTTGGATTTACTGATATTTAATAAGTAAAGCCGTGTGATCTTTGTGTACTCTCGATGTCCACAAAGAATGAAGTTGGTTCTAGGTAATGGCCAGAAAGATACATCCAGGTTTCACTCTAAATTCGGTATAGAATCTTGCACCACAGCTCCATTTTTATTTTCTGACCTATACATACTTTAGCCAAAGTTTAGATGGAAGGTAGACAATGTTAGACAACATTGTTTCCCTCTCCCCAAATAAATTGTGCCTCCTTTTTATGACTGTCTCACTGAATGTTTCCTTGAGTTGCTTCCCCCGGGCTCTTACCCTCTTACATAATGTCACTGGCATTATGCTATACTGTTTCTCATAGTCTTCTGATGCCCACAGAGTATCAAGCCCTTTTTCTCCTTTACAGTCTATTTTTCAGGCTGTGCTTCCCCTCCAAGATGTCTTCTCTCTCCTGCTATTTATTTTTTTTTCTTCAAAAACTATCTTTGGGAATTAGGACAACAGACATTGGAATCAGATCTTTTTTGTGTATTTAAAATAGGGAAATAGATGCCTTTTCCTCCTGTATCATCTTTTCTCAAATGGTTGATGTGTGGTCCAAACTCTGCACCATAATTGTCAGATGTGGCTCTGTCTCACTGAGAAGCCTCAGGGGAGGGCAGGAGAAAATCCTTACAGATAAACAACAATTAAGCCTGTAAATACCCCCCAGAACCAGATTTTCCACAGGGATAAAAGAAAGGACCATCTCAGTGGTCATGACTGCATTACATAATTAATTGTCCCATGAGGTTGAGTTGTTCCTCCTCCCCTCCTCTGTGTTTTACTAGTTGATGAAAAACATTTTTAGTCTGACAGTCTGTCAGTTTTACCAAATTCCATATCAATTGTTTTTTCTAACTAGAAAAAGTCTGAGCCTTTTTTTAAAAAAAACATACTGTTATTTTAATGGCATCCTGACAACTCTGACCCTTTGAAGTGACAGAGTAAATTATAAGAAAAGACAGAAGTAAGAGAGTAAATTATAAGAAAATCCTTGTCCTCTTTTAAAAACAAGAAAGTACCCTTATTTTACAACATTTCTTCTCTGGCTCAAGTGCATTTTAATTGTACGTCCAGCATCTTATCTTTACTCATTTTATTCACTCTTTATAAATAGCATTTCTAATGCATAATGGAAGACAACTTCATGCATTTTACTTTTTCTCCAGGAATGAATGTAAACTTTGCAAAAAGCTAGTGGCAAAACAGCTGAAGCTTTAAAACATGGTCCTGATGTTGAATATTCAGGAAAGGAAGCAGTAGCTGAATACTTTTGAAAAGAAAAGGAAAGCATCATTTTGGCCATAACAAGTATTTATTATTATTATTGAAATTGCGGTTTATTCTGTGACCTAAATAAGAATTTGATTAAGTTTTGGGTAGGTAGCAGGGAGTTATGGAACTAAAAAAAAATATTCTGTGCCACTATGCTAAATACATACTGGTTCCTTATTTATTATACCCTCATATATTCACATAACATTCTGCAGGAGACCTTAGATATTTTTTTCAAGTATTCTCACTATCTCAGACTAAAAACATTATCAATATTATATCATCCATTTGCTTACAACTCTCAAGTTTGGAGACAGACCCTATAGTCCATCATTTTTCAAGCTAATCTAATCTACCCATTGTAAACCCTTCAGTGTTCACTCTCACCACTTTCCAGTCTTTCCAGTCACTGAGATAACTATTCATCTCAACCCCATATCGAAGGCTAGAGGTGGGATTCAACCAGTTTATACCTAATCGCTAGAACCGGTTGTTAACTTTCTAAGCAGTTCAGAGAATTTCTGGTTCAGCTGGTCATTAGGGCAGAGAACCGGTTGTTAAGTTATTTGAATCCACCACTGGATAAAGCCCTTTCCCCACTTTTAATTAAAGAAGAAGCAAAGTTCTTTTTTTTTAATAGTGAGCCAAGTTCTGTGTAGAATAGGATATCAGAAATTCAATCATTGACTCTGAGAACTTGGTAACATCCAACTTCTTTAACTGATCATGGCAGGATCTGATTTGTTAACGTAGAATAGATTTTTATAATGTAGACCAATTCCATCCTGAACTACTTTAGAGTACATCCAGCCCCAGAATAAAATTTGGAATATTATTTGCAATAAAGACATATAGGAAGGTAACAGCGTTCCGTGTTTTGCCATACGGTCTGTGCTGCAACATAATGTCCTGCTGGCCACATGACTGCTGGCTCTTTGGCTTAAGAAATGGAGATGAGCACTGCCCTTTAAAGTCCGTCATGACTAGTAGGGTAAAACCTATGGGGATACCTTTTTTTAAAAAATTCTGTTTCAATTGCATTGACTCAGCTTTTTGCATGCTTAATTTATAAATTGCTTTGTGAAGAGTTTTTAATAGAAAAGAAGCCTATAGATAGTTCTCAACAAAGTTAATAAGTCAGTACTAAAAATATTACAGTTAACATCATGTTATTTTTCCCTCTACTGGCAATATATGTTTTGTATTTCTTATATACTATCAGGATAGCATTTTCATAATTATTTTCATTTCTATTCTACGTGCGGGTGTGTGCAGTTGAAGGAATGCTTTGTGCGTGCTTGTATTTTCTGTTTTGGAATAAGTCCAGAGAGAACTTTTACAGCTGCAGTTCCAAGGTTGAGGTACCTTATTCAGTTGAGATAGTTTTTTAAAAACTTCCACAGCCCAGGGGTTCTAGCTGTGATAGTTGGAGCTTAAGAAACATTCCACCACATAGGAAGTAGGCAGCTGTATTTGAGATGGGAAAGCAACTCAGGATTCAGCTAGGTGGGTAGGCTGAATCATGCATGTTGTTGTATGCCTTTTAAGCTCCAATGAAAAAGAATGTCTGTAGTACAGGGTTGAACTGTGGAGTCCTTGATGATTTCTGAGCTTGATTGTTTTCATGCAGGTGTTCATTACCTGGCTAGGTAACATTGTCACTGATAGCGTTGTTGAGGTGGATCACTTGGTTAGTGTGGGTGGTTTTATGATAGACTTGTGTTTTTAATTTGCCACCATTTCCTCCGCTGATGAGGATATCCAGGAAGGATAGAAATAACACTTAGATTTATATACCACTTTATAGTGCTTTCCAGCTGTCTCTAAGCAGTTTACAGAATCAGCATATTGCCCCCAATAATCTGGGTCCTCATTTTACCCACTTTGGAAGGATGAAAGGCTGAGTCAATCTTGAGCCTAGTGGGATTTGAACCGGCAGACAGTAGAAGTACTGCAGTACTGCACCCTAACCACTGCACCACCAAGGCTACACCAAAGATAGTGTCGTGTTGGTGTTTTCTTCCACCTTTGAATATGTTGATTGTTCATGTATCTTTCTTTATTATGACAAAAATGTCATATACATACTGGATCCAGACTTAGGGTTGTATGGGTGGGAGTATTCTAGTTTTAAAGACTGCTGCATATCTCTGTTATGTGTTCTAAGAGTGGTGATCTCATAGCTGTTTCTTTGATTTATTGATATATCTGCATATCAAACTGAAATTAGATACTGAAGCAGAGGATGAGAAGGTCCATGATTCTGGGTATTAAGATCTTACTTATTTGATTAGGTTGGGTAGTTGCATGAAAACTGCTGCTATGGGTTCTTTCATTGGTTCTCGGGTGTTAGCCCCAGTTCTAGCACTGACAATGTTACCTAGCTGGGTGATGAAATGTATGCACAAGACCAACCAAATTCAGAGAGCACAATGGAGCCTTTTAAGTTGTTAAACACTGTGTAACTGTTATAAACCTACTATTAAACACCTTGCAGGTTATGGGTGTTGTGGTATAAAGCAGATAGAGGAACTTGCTTCTTGCCCTTGTAAACTTTAAATAGGCTGCTCTTTAAAGTCCTCTTTTTGTGGGCTATGTACAAAAGAACATGAAGAACCTAAAATCCCCAAATAACTCCTAGTATTGTAACCTGCATGTTTACTAATAGTTTAGAATTAGTTCTGTGATGGTTGTTCACATGGATTGTTTTTGAGATCCTGTTGTTTCAGAGGGTATCATTCCCAGTTTCCCCAGTATTTTTGCTTCCTAAGTTATGGGCCAGGGTGGGGCATAGGGGCTCCTTCGATATCATGGGACAGCGATATGCAGTTTTAGCAGAACCAGGCTAGAAAAAGAAACCCCATTCCATAATCATCACAGAAAAAACTCCAGCTGTCCTAATAAAAAACAGGTTCAGTCCAGCATTCTCTCTTAACTCTCAGAGCTGGAAAATTCCTTCACTTTATTATGAGCAATTTGTAAAAGACTGATGGGAGGAATACAGAACGGGACAGGCCTGGAATCTTCAGGGCTATTTTACGTTCACGCTGTAGCTGGCTCTGACATGTGGCCATAATGTGAAAGGCATTTCCTGCTCTTGCTCTCGTGTGACATCCAAGAAAACCACCACTTCAGATGGACTCTCATATTTCATTTGCATTTGAAGATTTGGACGTCTTGAGCATTTCTGCTCTTCCAAGGGTCAAAGGAATGCGTTTTTTAATTAGTAATTATTTATGAATATGTCATCCTCACTAACTGATAACAATAGTTGGAGTGCCATTGTATTAGAGCCGTGGTGGCACGGTGATTAAAATGCAGTATTGCAGGCTATTTTAGCTCGCTGCCAGGAGCTCAATCCTCAGCGGCTCAAGGCTGACACAGCCTTCCACTCTTCTGAGGTTGGTAAAATGAGGTTCCAGATGGTTGGGGGCAGTATGCTAACTCTGTAAACTGCTTAGAGAAGGCTATAAAGCTCTGCGAAGCGGTATATAAGTCTAAGTGCTATTGCTATTATATATAGGGACTTCCTGGATGGATGAGTGTGTCTTTTCTACTTATTCCTTGGGGGTAATTTATTGGGGAGAGGGACAATGTGCTAAGGAAGGAGAAACTAGAGCAAACGGTAGGGAAGGAGCCCTAAAGTTATAAGTAGCCCTTGAAAATATTGGCTGTCACTTTCAAAACGTGTTTCTAAATGGCTATTTTAATGTTTAGTATTATTTAATTTAAAGAGGACAATTGGGTTAGGAAGTAATCTTCATAGGAAACCAAGTCTATTCTTTGCCATGGCCCTATCTGTGGTTTTGGAGTGCAGCCTTCAATACATCTTTCAAAAACCAAGTATACTGTAATTTAAATAAAAAAAAACCCAGTGAATCTTTATACTAGAGCCAAAAAAGGAAGCATTTATACATTTCGTTTTCTTCGACATCCCATTTACACCTTCTTCTCTACATACCTCTCATATATTCCCATTTCTTCCTGCTTGGCATGCTTTCAGGAAAAAGATCTACTGCTTTTGTTAAATTGCTTGGTGGCAAAGAGATATGAAATGCAGTGGTGAGTTACCCATGTCTAGCCACGTGATCCTTTTTTTTTTTTTTAATGTGCTATGAGTTACAATAAGAATCTCTTGGATTTACATCCTGCTCTTTCTATTCCTGGTGAATTGGAATATAAAGTTTTAAGACTGGTCTGAAATAACAATGTGTGCAGGATTAATGTTACTCTGTTAATTTACTTACTGTGATGCTTTTATATCTATCCCTATCATCAACCAGTTTTTCTGAAATTAGAGTCTTGGTTCAGTTTCCAGTTCACTATTTAGTTGCAACTTGAAAGGTTGATTAAATAGTTGGATGACTTTTTTTTTTAAAAGGCAAGATAAATAGATTGAAAATACTTGGGTTTGTTTTCTTTGGGTCTTATTAAGATGATTGTGAGCCAGCTTTCTATATCTGGTTCTCTCCAATATGTTAGGGCTACAGCTCACAGTGAAAAATATCGATAAATACATCTCAAGGGCTTCGGGTTGGAATAGTCTAAACTAGAGTGACTACAATACCGATGGATAGTTCTATCCTAGTAAATATTTTTGTTCTTCTGTTTTCAGATATATGTTGGGGAAAGGAGGAAAACGGAAGTTTGATGAGCATGA
>JAEANM010004670.1:0-20498 GCA_017656035.1 Myanophis thanlyinensis
ACACACACATACACACACACACACACACAATCATACTCTTTTAATTACTTGTTAATTTATTAAATTTGTTTGCTGCCCATCTCACCACAAACTGACCCTTACAACATTAAAAGCAATAAAACCATAAAATATGTGTGTCTAATAGCAATAAAAATACAACATAATTAAAAGGCAGGGTGGGAGGGAGAAGGATGTATGGGGGATGGGATCTGCTATCAATCCAGCATGATAGTTTGCTGCTTGTTATTTAAGAGCCCCAAGCCAACTGGTAGAATGAGGTCTTCAGGCTCTTATGGAAGATCAGGAGGACTGGAGCAGATCTCATCCCAGAAGGCAAGATGTTGTAAAAGTTAGGAGCCATAAGAGAGAAAGCTCTTCTTCTGGACCCAAGCAGCTGGAATTCCTTGATCGACAGGGTCCATATCCTGCCTTCTCTCCTGGCACAGATGAGACGGGCCAATCCCGTTGGGTTGAAACAGCTCCTCAGGTAACCTGAACTCATGCTATGCAATTTTACATAGATAACTTTTTTTCTTTCAACTCCCAGCAACATCACTGGATGTTTCCAACCTGTTCACATTCTGGGAGAAAAAAAAGCCCAGTCTCTTGTCAGAGCCTTTCCAGCATATCTCCTTGGTACATAGCCCATTGGGCACATCTCTAAACCCTGAGGATGGATCACGGCAGATTGAAGCAAAGCTGGAATGCCTGCAGGCACAGCTTAGCAGGTAAATGCAGTCATTCAGTGATTTGAAAATAAGAATGTTCCAATTCTAATAGCTTTGGAGTTCCATAATGCATCCCAAATTCCTGAAAGTAATTGGGCATGAGAGATGATGCTTCAGAATTTAGTGCTCTGTCCTGTCCTATTCAACATCTGTATGAAGCTGTTGGACAAGTTCATCCATCACCATTACGAATTAAATAATGCCGTGAATGTCTTATCATGGTGTCTGGAGGCTGTGAAGAACTGGATGGGAACAACAGGTTTCAGTTAAACCCTGAGAAGACTGAGTGAGTTTGAGGCCTTTACAGTCAACCTATGACTACAACTGTGACTGGAATCTTGATTTTTAAGTGATATGGTCAATTAAGTGAATAATTGCATGACTGGACCCATTTTGCCACAGCTGTTAAGCAAAATATATGAATCTGGCTTCAACTGACTTTGCTTGCCAGAAGCTGACTAGGAAGATCACAAATCACAATTATGTGACCTCAAGTCATTGCAACTGTCATTAATGTCAGCCAGTTGCCAAGCATCCAAATTGCAATCATATGATTGTCAGGGTGATGTAATGGTCATAATTTTGAGGAATGTAAGGAATGAGGCCATGTGTCTTTTTTTTCAAGGCTATCATAACTTGAAATTGTCAATAAACAAACAATCATAAATTGAATACTATCTATACCATTTTTGGTTTTGGATGGATTTCCACTACTCCAGATGAACCAATGCTGAATCTGGGGGTCCTCCTGGACTTACAACTGCTTCTAAAAAATAAATAGCCAAATGTAGTGCCCTAATACCTTTTGGAAGCTGAAAGTTAAGCTCAGTTTTTAAAGGAAGAGTCTTGGTGTTGCACACTGTAAGAGGAGAGCCATATTAGCCTATGTATAGCAAAAATTAGGAAAGTTTGATAGCATCTTTTCCAATCAACACATTTTATTAAAAGGCATAAGTTTTCGAAAGAAATGATTGGATAGGATAGGATAGGCTAATAGAAACAAAGCCTTTTAATCAGATTATTAGTTGGAAAAGGTGTTACCAGACTTCTGATTTTTACTGTTGTACAAGTCACTGTTTGAAAGAGTTCTATGCTAACTCTAACTTCTCTTAAATCAATCTTCTGTACTGCCTCAGAAATCAAAATGCCTCAGGAGAAAATACTATGTTCTTTCATATAGACTAGAATCCAGGATGTCTTCCGACATTAATCTCATTCTGCAGCTGCTACAGCGCCAGCTGTCACAAGTGCCACCTGCATATAGTTCCATCTCGCCTTCCTCCCGTAACTTGTCTCTGTACAGCATGAACCTAAGGAATACAGAACCTGATTCATCCCTGGGAGAAGAGGAATTGACTCCCCTGAAAGAGGTAAGATGAAGGCATTAAAAAACTGAAACATTCAGTTACTTGGCTTTTAAAAATATGGTTTATTTTAAATTTTGAAACAATGCATAAAAACTAAAGAAGCAAGAATAAAAAAAAGAATCATACAAAAACCAAAAGTTCAAACAAAAAAAGACAAAGGATACAGATTTAAATTCAAAAATAAGTCCAACACTTATTCTGTAACAAGTCTTACTACTACTTCTTTAATCCCATGTAAAATAATCAAATCCCAAAATCATAATTACATTTGTTAGTTTCTTGCAAAAAGTCCAAAAGTAGCTTCATTAACAATTCATTGTTGTCTCTTAAAATATAGCTAGATACTTCTTCATTCCATATCTCACTCCATTTTCTATAAATTGGTCTGTAAACTTCATCTTATTAATCATCAAAGATCCACTAAAATAGCAAAAATACTTAATAGCATGAATATATAGGCTTCTTTTCTATTTAGTCTATTATCACCTCATTGTTCTCTATAAAATTAAACATTACAAAAAGAAATCAAAAACTTAATACCAGAAGAAAACAGGAGCCAGAGTTTTATTTATGAGACTTAACGATGATTGGGGAAAAAGGGAAAAAATGTAAAATTGAGTTATCTGATTATGATTAAATAATGAGTTGTTATTTCTGATGTTTAATAGGGTAATAGATTAGTTTTTGATACCTAAAACTTCTATTTTTTAAATAAGTTTTCTTATTCTGTCAAAACTTTCTTATTCTGTCAAAAATCTTATCATCTTTGAAGTTCACTTGTAATTACAGTAAGTCCAATGAATCTCTTACATTTCTGTTTGAAAGAGTAATCCACAATGTCTTTTTCAATTTTTTGAATAATCATTCAACTGTATTTGTAAATCTAATGAATCCATCTCAGTTGTCTTTAATAGTAATTTCTGATTCCAGTAAAGAATTAAAAAATTCAAGCACTTTACAGGCCCCTAAATCAAACATTTTCTTTAAAATAGACATCTTGTTCTAGAAATTGATTTTTAAGGTTTTGTTTCATTACTGATAAACAAGACAGCTGTCCCATGGAAGATGTTCTTCCTATTCAACCTTTTAAAAAGAAAATCTACTTTTTCCCATTTAAGTCTTTTAATTTCTTTAGTTCTCAACTTTTTATAAGGCAAGTAAAGTCAATAAACTTCTCAGATGTTTCTAAATATTATAATTCCAGAAATTACAAATATCACTAAAGGAAAAACTCATCTTCTATCTTTAATTGAAGAAGAAATTCTAATCCCAAAAGTGTATTAGAAATGAGGAAGATTGGTTCTAATTACCATAAATTTAGGCTGCATCCTAGCTGTAAATTTGATGAAAGACCCCTCAACTCACCAGCCACATGTGAAAATCTCCATTTCTATGGCTTGCTCATGTGGATCAAAAATCCAAACAAATGGGTTGATTTCTGGTTTCCTCTTTAAATCCAGAGAAAGAAAAGGCTGGCTCTCCATCACTAACAATTCTGACCGCATAACTGAGGGCAAAACAGAAATGTGCTCTCTGGAGATAATTAAACTACAATTTTCCCCACTGGATGCAGGAACCTGAATTATTTATTTTTAATGAAGCAGATAAGAGCTTTATTGTTACAAAGTCATTGTCAGATTGGGAAGGTTAAAAAATAAATAGTTTGCTTTGATTCATGGTCAACAAAAGAAAAAAAAAGAATGGGGTGAAGAAAGAAAATTGCGTAGGATGAAAACTATTCTGCCTCAAATATATTATACTTTTTCTCCCTTTACTGTATTTTATCACTTGTTTGTTCAATGCAGGGAACCATATTAAGTATATGCATAGTACAACTGATTTTCAGGGAGGTGTGCCCAATATTGCAACCTTCTTTGTAGCAAAATAAAAGAGGACATTTGTATTGTAGTTTTGAAAATGCATTTAACTCTAAACCAGCTCAGGTTTTTACAGTTTGCCTATAATAATAGCCACAAAAGTTCAAGATTTCAGAATTGTTTTATTTTTAATATGGTCTCATTAAATCCCTCTACCACAAGCTCTATCATTTTTCAGTTTCAGTTTTCTTTAATTTGCCTGTCTAGAAAGGTACATGCATGTGCTTTTGGTTATATGCAAATAAATATGACGTCAGTTCATCAAATCTTCACTTCAGATTCATAGTATGCAAATGGGAAGGCGAAAAATAGTCATCAAAATTGGACAAAATTTTGCCACTAAATTTCAGCTCACTCTCTGATATAGCCCATAGATCAATGGTAGCTCATCTCTCCTTAATTTTATTACCATAATGATTCTCTAACTATATTTCTATAGTTATTATAGATTCTTAGAAACTGAGTTTTCATGCTATTGTTGTGATTCTGTGTTACACAAATATATTACTGGAAGTATGATTTTATTTTTCTTTCCTCACTAGATTCCAAACTATTGTGAAATTGGGAAAAAAACAGTAAAATCTAGGAATTTATTGTCAAGTGGTTTACCTCTGTCACTGGCTTTAAGTAATACTGTAGCAATCAATTCCCAGCAAGAGCTTTATCCACAGTTCCTGTCAAAACAAGAACCTCACTGGAGGATACCTAACAACCAAAAACTTTTCCAAGGATCTCGTTTCCATTCTCTCCCTGAACACCTTGAGGCAACATCTGAGCATTTGGACATTCAGAGACATCTCTCTGACCCACTCCTTCCTATAATTTAGGAATCCAAGTGCACAGAAAGCCAAGTGAAGAGCTGAATTGAGAAATCATTTAGTATAGAGTATGCTTACACTTGGAGAACATTTCCAGCATACTGTAACTATGTTCTGCTCTCTCAGAAAAGGGAAATTTAAAAGAGAATTGACTTCATTGATGTCTAAAATAGAATAAAGCAGAGAAGTTGAACATCCCCCTTCCCTGCCCCCAGTTCCAAGAACAATGACATAAATATACAGATGAATGTCATTGGTTGCATAGCTGTTGCATTTATACATCTGCAAATGCTCATTCTGTTCTTTTCTACTCAAACAGAAATGCACAGAAAAAGTTGTCAGATTAACCAATCAGCATGCAGGGCACGCACCTCTGCAAAACACAATTGGTACTTGGGAGGTACGTGCATTGGCCTCTCTGTAGCCAACTGTAACCTACACATATACAACATCTACTTCACACCTTAAATATACTGTGACACTACGTAAAGTTGTGGGCAACTCTAAATCAAGCTTAATTCTCATTTGACATGCATTATCAGCAGATCCTATGAATGCTGAAAGTTTTATCTATCAGTATTTGTAGATACTTAATAATAGTGAAAAGCGGAACATTTCTGTAAAACAAGAAAGAAGTAACTGTAAATGTGGCTTGAAGGAGAGCTTGCTAAGAACTTCATAAAATTATCACTGGGTTAGAGGGTACCAGGAATGGATATTTCTTTTGTTAATAGTTACAATTAATATCTTAGGATTTTATTAATTATGTGTGACCCTAGGAAGAATGATATAATTTTTGCATATTATGATTTGTCCCAAAGATAAAGTGAGATTGTAAGTTCTATTTTTTTCTTGTAGGGATGTAAATATAAGGAAGACCATTCAATGAAAAATATAAAATATGCAGTATAGTCCTTTGTAGAACTGTGAACTGCACATTTGATTGAGCCTGTTTTTGTTAACAGCCCTTCTTAGTCACTCTTCTTAATTCTATGACACTCTCCCCTTCAATAAATTAAGCTGTACACTCTGGTTTATAGTTCCAGATCGATATGTATTTGTTAAAAAAGAGAGTCTTGCCAAATTTAGTTAAACTAAACATCAAATAAGGCAGAGGACCACATTGACAGATGATGTAAATTTGTTGTACAGTAGTGTCGGCTTTTAAGTATCCTGTAATAAATACTGTTGAGCATAGTCTCATAGAGAAATATTTTCCCACATTCTATTTAGTAATCTATAAAGTGGAAGTGACGTTTCTCTCCCAAGGCTCGGAAAAGAGCCAGGAACAATAGTTGAATTCCAGAAGTATCTTTCCCAGGTATTTGCAACAATCCTGATTTATATAGGTTTGCATTATGTTTTAGGAAATGTCAAGATTACTATTATGCATTTGCAACAGAACAATTCCTTTTGGATTAAAAGTACCCCAGACATTGCTTAAACCACTATGCAAAATATATGTATGAGTAACACATTTTGTACAAATTTGCCTCATATAAGCACAGTTTTAGAATATCCTCTAAAAAGAAAAGCAAATCAGACCACACTTTTTGTATAAGAGTGTCATTTTTCTTTATGATGACATTATATGACAGCACTGCATAAAGAATTATTGTACCCAAATCCTCTTCCTCTCCACTAAATGCTGCAATGGTTGTTAGGTCACGTCCCCAGAAAAATATAATAAATCCCAATCTTAAGTAGTAGGGGGAAAATGTAAGCATTTGCTACCCCCACGATGTTAGTTACTTTGCTAATAAAGATTATTTTAACACCTACTGTGGCCTGATGACTACCTCTCTTTAAGATAGAACATGATGTGTACTTATTGAAAAGAGTTGGTTGAAGCAGGATAATGAAAACAGAATATCCATGGTATATGCCTAATAGTTTGAAGCCAGAAGACTTTTTTCTTACACCCTGTACTTCTGGATAATTGGATATCAGTTTTTTTAAATCAATGAAAAATCTATTCCCATGAATGTCCAAAATGACAATTATCCTGACTATTTTCTCTAAACAAAAAAGTATTGGACAACAAACCAAATTCCTGGTTACAGTTGATGTGTGACTGTTCTGAGAATGTTAAAAGTGACAACTGCTTATGGAAGACAATAGAAAGTAATTCTTGTAATGATTTCATATGATTATGTGACTTGTTCACCTAAAGATGAAGGAAAGAAGAAAATTACAGAAAAAAGAAAGGTTTTCTTTCTGACATTGTAGCATGGGTGAGATTTTTTGTTGTTATTAATAATTAAATAAATATTAAATATTGCTGTGCAAATGCATTCTATGCAAAGAATGGAAACAATTAACAATTAAGTCCTTACTATAACAAGTGGAAGCAAAGTTGATGTTGACATTAGTGGACAAAAGACACACAAAGTAGTTCTTTTTAACAACAGAATTTCAAACCACAGGGTGAGAGACAAACAGTTAAACAATCCTATAAATCTACTTTTCACGTTCTATAGAAATCTTCCAAAAAATAATGAAAGGTCACAATAGACAATTTCAATCATGCAGCTTCTGAAAAGTCCTGTTCCAAAGTACTCCCCAAAAATGTTATGGAAGAAGGGACTTGAAACATCTCCTCTTGCACTGACTACCCAGTCAAGGCAGATTCAAGCCATGTAAGGAGCTACAGAATAAGACTCTTGTGAGTTAAATTTGAACCCGGAAATCTACTAGCGGCTACTGCAGCTGTTATAAAATGGATGTTACATTGCTGAATTAGTTTAGGTCCTGTGTCAGTCCATACTAAACTAAATCAAAGTATGGATATTTCTTTCTTATACATTGTTTTATTTCTGACCCTGTAATCTCTTATCAAAATCCAAGTCTTTCTTTTAAGAATTCTTTCATATCTTCTGCAAAGTCAACTTTAACTTTCATTATACCTGGTCAGGAACTAGGTTGCTATATTCTCGGCCAGCTGCCATTTCTAAATCTTCTTCGAAGACAGCTCCTCATAGAGTAAATTATAGTTGTGTAAACATTTCTTTACTCAATTTATGCAGCCACTTTATTTGGCACACAATTCAGAATATAAGTCCTCACTGAATGGTGCCCATTTCAAAAATGACTACATCTGGACATTTATTGAACTGTTGGCACACAGAAAACAAAATTTCTAAAAGAGTTTGAAGAGGAAAGAAGAGGAGAAGCTAATCTCCTAGTTAAAGGGTAAAGACACAAATGTTTTAGCAGTATATCGATTTATCTCACAAGCTCCTGTTGCAGAGATTTTACCAGTTTCTTACTTATGGGTCCTATGTGAACACAAGAGGATGCTATTCTTTCTCAACTGAGAACCAAGGAAGTCCAACTGGCTGACTCTGTCTTTCACTCTATAGCTTTTGTTGTAGTTCCAGCCAAGAATGGGCAAGGTTTCAGCCACACTTTCTATTATTTTAATGGAATTTATGTTCTATGCTTTCTAGTTTGGGGCAAGGTTACTGATGTTCTGTCAGAAGAAATCCAAGCTCTCAACTCCTACCTTATTTCTCTTTCTTATTCCTGTATGCATAGAGATAGGAAATTTGAAAGCAAATAATTTATCACACTTCTACTGCTATACTGAATATGTGTATCTGATTATTAAAATTGTGTTGTTCAAGATATTTCTTCTTTTTGTTTTCATAAATTTTGGTCATTGTTGATTCAGATTTTTACCCTTCCCTAAAGGAATAACCAAACAACATACAATGGACATACCAAAGAAGCAGCAAACTATATTACTCCATTTGATTTTCTCCCAATCCATGTCCTATATGTATGACATGAGTACAACTAAGACTGATAACCTAATCTATATATCAGTTTAAAGCATTATGTGAAACCCTTGATTATCCAATGTCATGTTGAAATTAGTATCTATGGGCCAATATGTAGATATGGCAAATGTTACTTGCAGCATTCACACTTCTAGAGACAAGTTGTTCTATTGATTAATTGTTCTAAATGTTGGGAAGATTCTCCTTAGTTTTAGGTTGCTTTACCTATAAAATATGTAAATGTTAAATAGCATAAAATTAAATGAATTAAGAGGGGAGGTTATATATATTTTAAATTAAGTAAGAGGGCGTATCAGTTGATTTCAATCAATCATTTCAATTTATTTCAGTCAAAGACCAATACAGATAATAAACAAATACAATACATTTGTAATCACCCAACTAGCACTTAATAAGTGAGATCCAGGATGTAGCCTATATTAAATAATGTAAACACTAAAATTATATGAATTATAATGTTTAAAATTACAACAAAGCAAATGTATCTAAAACCAATAATATTAGAGAAGTGATCATATCTAAATTTGAATGAGTATTAGAAAACGTTGCAGGATGGGATATTTCGATGGATTTTCTGTGCTTTTATAAAAACTTGGCCACGTGCACTATAACAAGAGGTACACTGTATATAAGCAACATCTAAACATAGGCAGAATCTGGGAAACAACGATATCTACTAATTAGAGGAAGAACGAAACTGGATCTGATGTCTTTTTAAAGGGAGCAATGAAGAAGGACACGTTCTATAGTTTCCATCTCTCTGGAATCGCAGGGGCAAAGGCCTTTAGCCAATGAAACTTTTTTACCATCAATACGGCAGAGGGGAGATATGTCATTAGGCAAGAGGGAAACTTTTCCAATGGCTAAGCTAGTGTAAGATACCTGGCAGCAATGACAAGATATCTATTATGTACTGGTGATAGGAAGCATTCCCTAGACCTGCTTGCCTCTCTATATTCTTTTCAGGATTTGTTTTGCCTGATCATATTCCATCTTAAAAACTGGGGAGGGAGAGTAGCCTAAATTTGAAAGATTAAATTTAATAGCCTTGATCTACATGGACTGAAAGTTGTGAAGAATTAATCATGCTAAGCCTTGAGGAAAGAAGCTCAGCTTTAACCAAAGGTTAATAGAAGCTAGACACACTCTGAACTAAACTTTTATCATATCTGTCTCCAATCGCAGATGTGTATTTAAGAAAATGTGCAATATGTGGAGAACTGCTCTGATTAATTTAGATTTTAGCCTTCCAGAGAGGTGAAAGACAAAGGTGGTGGCCCAACCAGAGGTCCCTAAAGGAACTGAGCTTGAGGTTCAGCCGAAAGAGTTTTGGGAACTGGAACATAATATTATCCCTTGGACCAATGGTGAAATGCAGCCTGGTCGCACCGGTTCTGCCGATCCAGTAGCGACCATGGCATTTGGCCCCACCCACCCCTCCCTGATGATGTTTGGGACCTCCCATGCACCCCTGCTCTTTCTTCCCCTATAAAAACCCTTCCTGTTTTTTTCTTTTTTACTCATCTAAAGCTCTTCTGTGCACCTTCACAGCCTTTCCAATCATCTCTGATAAGCAAAAATCACCTCCAGCTGCCTCTGGGAAGCAAAAATAAATAGTTTAGAAACCACACAGCAGTGTGGCTGGTGCACCTGTGCATACTGAACTGGTAGCAAAACCAGTTGGATTCCACCCCTGCCTTGGACTGAAAAAAAAATTAAGGATGGAATTGGCAGATCTTTTTCCAGCAGCAGCAGTAATATGTGTAACTACTCCTAAATACTTAAAGCTAATCACTTGTTCTATTTTATGGCCATTAATGCTCTATAAATGAAGATTTATATTTTTAGCAAAACCCATACTCTTGGTTTTCAAGATTATCATTGTTACAATATTGGAACAAAATTTTTAGAGTTCTTTTGAAGTTTATTGATGTTCTGGAAAGTACTACAGTATCATCTGCATACAGCAGCAGGGGAATGCTATAGTGTCGTAGTTCAGGGGATGGAAATGTGGATCGTTTAGACATCTCACCATACAGTTGATATAAAAATTGAAAAGCGTGGGGGTGGGGAATACAATCCTGTCTATTCATTTTTGAGATGCAACTAGTTTCACAAGAACCCTTGCATATTTCACTTGACCTTGAAAGTATATTAGTATGTAGTGTACACATTAAATGAAGAAACCAACAACTAATTAATGTAACTGTCAGCTTTTCCCATAATTTGTTTCTGGATGAATAACAAAAGTTGCCTTAAGATCAATGAAGGCAGCATACAATGATACAACATTGTTAGTTGAATCATTTTAATCAAGTTCTGTAAGACCAAACATTGATTAATGGTTCCTTTACTTTTTACAAAGCCAACATGCTCTTCTGCTATCAGATTTCCCTGATCCAGCGTCCTTAAGCTTATCATGGAGGTGATTAGCATAAAAGTTGCTGATGACATTAATCAAGTTAATTGGCTTGTAGTTAGCAGGGTCATCTCTCTTTCTCTTCTTAAAGATTGGCACTAAAGTTGCCAGGGCCCTAGTCCTCAATATAGGTGAAAAATGATGCCAATATTGGAACCCACTATTCTTATTATTTTTTAATAGTTCTGAGGGAATAAGGTACACTCTGCAGCATTAGTAGATTTGAATAAAGATGATCTGATCATGCAGAGTTGATTTGACAAATACATGCAAGGAAGCGAAGATGTAGATTTAATTATGAACAAAGGATCATTCATCATTATAGTTATTTATATATGACATGAAAAACAAATGAATCACAACCCAGGACGATCTAAAATTGGAAGGGGAATGCTTGAAGGAATATTGTGGAGATTCTGTAGGAATAATGACATATCAAAAAAGGAAACTGAAACACATGCTGCAAATGTTTGTTTCCAAAAACAAATGACAAAAAGGAAGTAATTACATGTTATTCAAATGCTGAAAAATAGTGAGCCTTAAGATATATCTGGGGTAATTATAGAAATGTTAATAAGTGTGTGAAAACTATATCATGCTTCACAACAGGAGGCACACAACTAATATTCCTCATAAAAAGAAAAAAGAGTGAATTGTGCTGAAGGATTAAGTTGTTTGGCAGAATTCTGTTCGGAAGCATACCAAAAAATGAGAAAAAAATTGCATTAAAAATGCAGGGTTTTTTTACTCTTCTCAATGGAGGTTGGTTTCTCACTACATGAAAAGTAGTATGTGATAGAAGTAGTCCATGTATGAGTAGAAGTGGCATGATTAGCAGAAGGCTCAACCTGATTGGGGAGTAAGACAAGGGTGCTGTGATGTGCCATGAATATATTCATGGATAAAGGAAGAGAAACATTTGTGTAGTGTTTTGATAGCGGTATTAAGGTATTTTGAAAGGAGACTTTGGGCAAGTCACTCATTCTCATTCCAAACCACCTCAGAGGATTGTCATGGAGAAAATAGGAAGAAGGTACATTATGTAAGTTTGTCATAGTATAACAAATCCTAGGTGGTCAAAGCAAGGCAGGCCTCTAAAGAGTTATTTCTTTTAACAAATGTTCCAGCCAACTGTCTTCCAACGACTGGTAGTTTCCATCCGCATACTACCCTGAAGGCAGCCACCCTCAGTCTCCCAAACACAGCCCCGGTAGTACAAAGAAAGGCCAGAGTACGAGTATGCTCACAGGGCAAAGACCAGGGTTCCAAGTCCAACCCACAAGGCAAAGTTCAGGCACAAGACAAGGGCAATCCTCAGGAGAAGAAACAGGTCCCAGACAAAAAGCAGTTCCAAAAGCGCAGTGAATCAAAGGCTAAATGCAGGCAACAAGACAAAGGCTAGGTCCAGAACAAAAGGCAGAAATTCTCCAAGCAAGGCAAAGCAAGTGACAAAGCAACAGACACAAGTCAAAGCTGGGGGAGTGTAAGCCAAAGTAAACAATTGTTCCTGGCAAAGTCTAACTTCCCACAGCTTCTCCTTGAGTTACTCCCCTCCAGGTCTTCCTTGTCAGGAGGCGTGGCTTGCAGCCCTATTCTGGGCTTGCCTAGACTACACTCTCCTTGACCTTGGATGAGTGGAGTAGAAAGCTGTTCCACATCGGAGGAGATCAGTTGCCTATCAGGACCACTGCCGGTCAGCAGCCAATCTTCCCATGTCTGTGCAGGCAAGTAACTCTTTGACTGGTCAACCACTTCCCCCAGTGCTCAAGGGGCTGGGACAACATTGTCCTCAGTCCCTGGCATGCCTTCCCTGTCAGACGGTCCCTGTTCCAACTCCTCCTCCTCTGAACCAGGCTCTGAAGGGGCCAATAACATTTACCTTGAGTTACTTGTAAAGTAATAAAGGGATGGTGTGTAAAAAATTCAATTAAAATAGAATAAAAAATATTTTTTCTGAGCTTTGTCTAACAGTATTCATTCTAAAAGGGAGCAACCACATTGGGTTTGTACAGACAATCCTCGAATTAAAACCATTCATTCAATGACTATTCAAAGTTACTAAAGCAGTGAAAAAAGGGACATGGCCCTTTTTCACAATTATGACCATTGCAGCATCCCCATGGTCTCATGATCAAAACTCAAATAATTGCAGTAACCCAGGATGATCTAATCACCTTTTGGGTCCTTCTGACAAGCAAAGTCACTAGGGAAAACATTCACTTAACAACTGCAGGGATCCACTTAACAATTGTGGCAAGAAAATGGGACAAAACTCACTTAAATATCTTACTTAGTAACAAAAATTTTGGATTATCGGTATGTATGAACTACTGCCTCCTTTTCTGTGTGTGTGTGCTTTAGAAATCCAATCTAATTACAAATTTTATGGACACATAAAACAGTAAATAGCCAGAATACATCTAGGGCCTTGCAGGTCATCTTGACCAAGAAATTAGCCAGTGATGGGTACCAAGCCTCGGATCAAAACCTGGACCAACATGAGCGTAAAAAGGGCACACCAGGGTTAATAGCTATTACTACATTACGTCTTCTTGAAATATATAGTCAACTGTTTGAATATATTTATAATTACTTCATAATTATTATCATTTATATTTTATAAGAATTGTGTCCAACCTGCAGAGCCCTGGATAGATAGTAATGCTGCCCCACAAGATAATAAAAAATACAATAGATAAAATAAGTTTGTTATGTACATACATTAACAATATTATATATTTTACACGAGGTCCAAGACAATTCCTCTTGGCTCAATGCAGCCCAAGCAAGCCAAAAGGTTGGACCATGCTGTACCACAAAAAAACACATACCCAGATTAAAGCAAAGGAAGGATAACTGTATTAGACACAAGAAATTACACGTATATTAAAACACCATTTAATTACTATAATTACTGCATTTTGCTAGTTACTAATTTTATTAATTTAGTAATTTTGCAGTTACTACGAGTCTCGCACCGGGCACACCTTTCCGACTCTCGATGAAATTTCCTAGACCTAGATGATGTCAAACGCTCGGAACAAACCAAAATAACGTTCAGAGAAACCGGTTCTACATTTCTATCTCTATGTCTTTCTTCCTCTTCTTTTTTTTTATGAGAGCGACTAACTAAATCATACTTGATACGCTCAAATGTAATGGAAGAGGCGGGCTTTATCCAAGAACGACAACTTTCTCCGCTAATGGTTAATTCTATGATGGCCAAATATGTAAATCTTTTTCGGAGGTTGAGCGAGGTGGACGTTTCGCACAACCAATGAGAAGCCTTGGGGTTGAGGAATGGCGTGGTGCACGACCAATGAGAAACCAGAGTTTGAATAGAGTGAATGGAGGAGTAGGGTTAGCCGTCGTCGTTGTGTGTGAGGTGAAGAAAGGCTGTCGGGAGCGATACCTCGGTAGGAGGTCGTGAGAGGCCGACGAAGTAAAGCCTTCCCGCCCGCCATGTCGTTGCACGGGAAGCGCAAGGAGATCTACAAGTACGAGGCGCCATGGACCGTCTACGCCATGAATTGGAGCGTCAGGCCCGACAAGCGCTTTCGACTTGCCCTAGGCAGCTTCGTAGAGGAGTACAATAACAAGGTGAGCCGACCTGGCAGGGGTC
Organism: Myanophis thanlyinensis; assembly: GCA_017656035.1. Lineage (NCBI taxonomy): Eukaryota > Metazoa > Chordata > Lepidosauria > Squamata > Homalopsidae > Myanophis > Myanophis thanlyinensis. The sequence continues at coordinate 14,635 of JAEANM010004670.1, forward strand.
AGCGGGCGAGAAGAAGGTCCCTCCCCGGTGAGGCCGGGCTGAGGGTCAGGTTCCGCACTGCAGCGCATCCCCCGTCGGTGCTCACCGCCGCCAGCGGCCCAGTTAAAGGCAGCGAGCATCGAAAAAGGTGGGAGGGGATGGGAGTGCGCGGGAGGCGGAGCTGCTTCGGGGCAGTTTGCTTAGGTTTCGCCCTCGGAGCATCTCTGCCCCTTCCAGCTTGGGGGCCCAGGCTGCTTGCTTGCTTGCTTGCGCCGTAGGCAGGGACCCCTTGGGATGTTTTGTCGTTATTGCTGCTGTTGGGTGATGAAGAGGAGGAAAAACTTGCGTCTGCGCACTTTCTGCCTCTCTTAGGAAATGAGAAAGGAGTAACGTTCATTTTCAATCTTGATAGCTTTAGAAGTTGTGTTATTACGTTTACTCTTGGTAAGTACACGGTGCAAAGTTTGCTTGAGATAAGCCCACCACCCTCAGTATTTTAGTTCCCTCAGTATTTTAGTTAAGCATTAGCCTTAAGAGCCCTGCTGAATTTATTCCAACATTGGCCAAATGGATTCATTTGGAAAACTTACAAGCCTGGACTGGAGGTCTATAGACTCCTTTCCTTGCTGTTTTCCTACAAGGAGCATTTGTTTATAGCTTAAATTTACAAGGTTATTTAACTTGTGTATTCTTTTTTCAGGAAATAGTAAACAGTCATCAATATCGTAATAGTAGCCAGTGTTAGTTTGTGATCCTCCAGGAAGCTTCCCAAGTTATCCAAACTGCCATGGCCACAATTGTGGCAGTGAATTCTTTGGTCTATGTCAGGGGTGGGCAATTGTGGCTCTTTTATGACTTGTGGACTTCAAATCCCAGAATCCCTGGGCAGGGCAAACCTAAATAAAATGGAGGAAAGATTTGAAAAGGGTTTCCTCCATTTTATTTAGATTGCCTTGCCCAGGGATTCTGGGATTTGAAGTCCACAAGTCATAAAAGAGCCACAATTGCCTACCCCTGGTCTATGTAACAACAAAAAGATTGCGTATTCTCCCAATTTCTCTGCATTTAATTTCAATAATTACACACTGGAAGAAAAATATGTTCATTTTCATGTTATTTATGCCAGACACATTTCTGTTGTCCCTTTGACTTACTTTGTTCCAAGATAGTTCCCAGTTACTGTAACTCTTCCTCATATAGGAAGTATTCCAGCTTCTCTAATTTTTATAGTAGCCATTTTTGCACCTTTTCTGATTCTGTAGTATCATTTTCAAAATGTGTCCAAAACAGTAGCTAAGGTGTAGTCTTACCATAGATTTATATAAAGGGAATATTATACTGCCAATTCTATTTTTAGTTCTAATAACTCCAAGTTGGAATTTAATATTTTTATAGCAGCTGCAAACTTGGTTGATATCTTCATTGAGACATCCACCCTGACTCCAAGATACTCTTTGTAATCAGTGACTACTGTATGTATACATTAATTTTTGGAATTCATTTGAAATTTGTGTGCCAACATGGACCCTACATTTATTTGTGGTGAACTGCATTCATCGTTCTGAAGCCCATTCATCCAGATTGGAAGGTTGTTTTTAGAGCGCATCACAATTACTTTTTGATTTTAAAGCAGATTTTGATGTGTAATCATTTATGTATTTAGCATGGTAACTTGAATGATAAGTCCTAATTCCAGATTTTATGCAAATAAAAAAGTACCAGTCCTTTCACCAATTCCTGAGGAACTTCTTTTTCATGTCTTATCAGTTTAATTGTTCATTTATTCCTATTCTCAGTGTCTTGATTTAAAAAAAAAAACTTTATCCATAATAACATCTGTTGTCCCAAGCAGCTGAGTTTGCTCAGGAGCCTTTGGTGATTGTCAAAGCTTTTTTGAAAGTCCAGGTGTAAAATATATTTTGGGGTACTCTTCTCCATGTACGTTTTGACATTTTCAAAGAAGCTGGAAGGTTAGTGAAATAAGACTTCTCTTTTCAACTTGTTCCTTTTCAACAAGACTAGTCCTATGTATTATTTTCTCTTTAACAATTCTTTCAATTTCCCCTCCCCCAGAAACCTCCCTCAGTTCCTTTATTGCTTCTCAATCTTCTTGGGAAAATTAGAGTCACATTTTCCACTCCTTTGTTTAAAAGAATTATATTGTTTTTTGTGAAAAATTGGCAATTTTATACTTAATGGTTTCAAGAGTTCTTAGGTAGATACCATCTGGACATTGGAATTTATTTAGTTTTACTTGATCAAATTTTGCTTGTAACCATTTTTCCTTAGTTATGTTAATCTTTGTCCTGAAAGCGTTACATTTTGGAACTTCTGAATATGTAGGTAAAAGATGAATTGAAATATGAATGAGTGTATTTGTGTGTACACACAGACAGACACACACACATACTTTTTTCTCATAGGTTCAGCTTGTTGGGTTGGATGAAGAAAGCTCTGAATTCATTTGCAGAAATACTTTTGATCACCCCTATCCTACTACCAAGCTCATGTGGATACCAGATACTAAAGGAGTTTATCCAGACCTTTTGGCAACCAGTGGTGACTATCTGCGTGTGTGGAGAGTAAGTAGATCATTTAGAAAATAATTATTAATTAAAAAAAAAACAGTAGCAGACCTGCTCTTATGAACTACAAAGAAGCATTAAACTCAGCATATCCAAGTATAAAAGGGCTAGCTTTGGAAGCATATAACTTGCTCTTTTTCATAAGATTTCTCAGAATATTCTCAAAATATATTGGGATATTAGTAAGACCCCAGCAGTATCTCAAATATAGAACTGTACTCAACAGACTGATAATGATTCAAAAGATAATCATTTCAACCTGTAAGCTCTTCATGTATCATTAAAAAGAATGAATTCTTATTGCAAATAACCTGAAAATCTGTCTTCCCTAATGTAATGATATATGGGTTCTTATTTGGAAGTAGTTCAGTGCAGAAATGCTTGGAATGCTGGGGATTCAACTCCTGCTGTAATATTGAATGCCAGATCTGTAGCATAACCATCCTCACCTCAATTGTAGATGCGAGGGCAGACCTGGCTTGCATTACCAAAATCTGGGTGGTATGGGGAAAGAAGTTCATCTCTCAAAGATCTCCTCTCCCACCTCCAGGTTTTCAGTTTGTCCCAGGATGATGGTGGGTGATAGCTATTGTCATCCCCCTGACAATAGCTAATAGTAGTATCAAGGGATACTACTCTAGATAAACAGATGTGAGAACTTGTTACAAATGTGTAACATGATTATACTTGAAGGGACCATTGGGCTAGCTGCTGGTATATCGTTCCTCCTGTTGCAAAGCAGGAACCCCACCATGGCTGCCAAACTGGTATTAGGGAGCTTCAACTTGCCTTTCCTGCCTGAAGGGTCTAGAGCAGCTGAAGAGTTCTTGGCTGCCATGACAATGCACCTGATCCAGTGTATTAAAGACCAACACTTATAAGGGATCGTATGGTTTTTATCTTGGGGCAGACAGAACGTGATCTTAAAGGGGAGCAGAATAATCTTAGCTCCTTGTGGATAGATCATCATGATAGAGAGTTTCATGTTGCAACTCCACCCCTAGTGGAGAAAGAATTGTTAGATTGGCCAACTCTGAGCACTAAATGGATCCATTACATTTTTAGTGGGCCCAAGGATCTGGTGAATAGCTCAGTTGAGATAGAACTTTATCCCAATGGAATAAAGAGATAATTAGGGTGCACTAGATTGCATTAGGATGCTCTCTCCCCAAATCCACTATAGCTTCTTGATTTATGAGTAGCTCAATGATAATGGAACAGTAGTAGAGATGCCCAGAGTGTCGCTGGAAGACCTATTTTGAATCTAAATGGACTTTAATTAGAGCTCACGTCAAATGAACATGGTAGCAATTCAAGCAGTAAAAAGAAGCTAATGTTACCACTTCTTTTGCATCTGCTAACTGCCCCAGCAACTCTTTTTAAATTGACTTGTTCCCTTTTAAGGAAAGACGGTCATCAAGAATGTTTGAAGGGGCAATATGGCAGATATAACCACTCAGATTTTAATTAGATTCTAATTGAATGGTGCTAATAGAAGTTATTGCAATTTGTCCTATACATTGTTCTGATGTTGATTTGAACCTGTGAATCCTAAGGAAACTACTATGATTCTATAATATCAGTTCTGCACTTTTCATTTCAATCCCTGCCCTCATGATGCCTCTTATAAAGTGGTAAAATACTGAATTTCAAGCATTAATGCTTTGATTGAAGGAATGTTCCATTACCTCTGTAAGAGCATATAATAAGCCTCCTGCTCAAGAAACTTTTCTCAACTAAATTATTGTGGACAGTAAAGACCTTGTGAAGTGCCTTAGGTCTTTCTACACTCTTTGCTTTTTTTTAAACATCTCTGAAATCAATTGTGGGAGCTTATCTGTTGTTACAAAGTCTGGTGTCATGGGAATGCAAATGATGTGGACTGCACATCTTGATTATGGACTAAGCAGATTATGCACTAGAAATAGTAATCTAGTACATGGGGCTATCAAACTCTGGATAGAGAGGAACAGAATCATGGCTTTGCTTTTTGTGCACCAAATAATTCCAGAGAAATGATTGTCTTTGACTTTGAATGGAGTTGTACTTCCCTATTCAGAAATGGTTTGCATTTTTCTGGATTCACAGCTTCTACTTAATCAGATAGCACTATGGACAGGACAGCTTTTGTACATTAATTTACTAATTGTAAATTTGTGGATTAAATGCTCTCCTCACAGTTTTTTCATATTTTAGTCACTTTGTGCCTGGATTACGATAATGCTGTATACAGGACTGCTCTTAGAAAGCATCTGGAAGCTACAATAGATTCAATATATGGCAGCTTGGGCATTGTTGGATATATCTCAATATACTTGGGTGACTCCATTTCTTCAGCAGTTGCATTGGTTGCCAATTGGTTTCCAGAAGAGGTTTAAGGATCTTTTAGGTCCTCTATGGCTTTTGATAAGATTAACCGAGGGACCATTTTTTCCCATATTCATTTATCCATGCAATCAGATCGAATAGAGTCAATCTTCTCTGAGTCTTATCATCTGTCAATATACCTTGGAGACTAATACAGATCGAAGATCAGATCGTGGCCATCTCCAGGGGGGCTTTTTATCAGGTCCGAAGGATCTCCCAGTAGCGGTCCTTTCTGGATTGGGGCGCTCTTCGCACAGTCACTTCCGCCCTTGTTACCTCTCGCCTAGACTATGCCAATGCTCTTTACATGGAGCTCCCCTTGAAGAGCATCTGGAGGCTGCAGTTGGTGCAACATGTGGCCGCGCGAGTAATCCTGGGGGCTCCTTTGAACTCCCACATTACACCTCTCCTCCGTGAGCTGCATTGGCTCCCTGTGGCCTTCCAGGTGCGATTCAAGGTGTTGGTACTCACCTTTAAAGCGCTCCATGGCTTGGGACCCGGGTATTTACGGGACCGCCTGTTGCCACTGTCAGCCTCCCGCCGACCTGTGCATTCCCACAGGGCTGGCCTCCTTGGGGTTCCACTGTTAGGACAGTGTCGCCTGGCAGCCCCAAGAGTTTGAGCCTTCTCTGTGGGGGCACCCTCCCTCTGGAACGAACTGCCCCGAGAGATCTGGACCATCACGGACCTACAGACCTTCCGGCACGCACTAAAAATCTTTCTGTTCCAACAAGCTGGTCTGGCCTAGTACTGTTGGTTGGGGATTTAAATTGTTTTTTTAATTACTTAAATATGTAATTTTTAAATTGTTTAAAATTTTATAATTTTATAATTAGTTTAATGGGCCTTAATTTATTTAATTTTAACTGGGTTTTAAATTGTTTATATGTATGTTTTTACTTGGCTGTGCACCGCCCCGAGTCCTTCGGGAGA